>APFE030541120.1:96927-118899 GCA_000404065.3 Pinus taeda | reverse complement strand
GAGCCTCAATGCTCCCTTTTGTGCCATGTCTTAGATGCAGTTCTACTTGATATCAATTTACTTCAACCTATCATGGAAAAATATAAAAATTGAAAGCTTTACACAACTTTGATTGTCACAATATATCATAGTCATCCCTACCACCTTATTAAACAATCCTGCGAGCAGCTTCCTAAGCCACAATGCTTCACAACTCACCAAACTAGCTACAATTTATTCAACATTTGCAATGTTGAATGCAATAGATGTTTTCTTCCTAATCATCCAGGATATAATAACAGATTTTAAACTGAAGCAACATCCTGATGTGCTCTTCATGTCTTCTGCACTCTTTGCCTAATCTGAATCTGTATATCTCTACAATTTAACTTCATCATTTGAGACATATCTCAATCCATATCCAACTGTACCATGTCATTACCTCAACAAGTGTTGTGCTACATGCCTTGGCCCAACCATAAACTGACCATATTACTTCACTGGATCCGTAACCACAAGTACTTTTTGGTCACCTTGACTGGGTGCTCCCTCTGACACTCAAAAGCATCCTAAAGTGGAAATGTTGGTTGCTCCCTCTGCCACTATTGTTTCCTAGTCACTGAAGCATATTTATTATCTAGTATGGTCCCCTCCTTGAAGGCATATGCTCTTAGAGACTTCCTGTCTTTGAGCATCTAGTCTGACAATCTAAATCCCATGTCATTCACTTGGAAAATTGCTCCTTCCACTTTGCTTGATTGTTTGACCACCATGGGATCCACCAACTTTGAATCATAGCTGCTCACCTTCTTCAAATTGGACACCATGGGAGTGTCCATGGACTTGAAATCCATCATCTCGTATCAATGAAAGATATCAATAGTGTACTTCCCTTGACCAAGGAAGTAATGCATCAAATCTAGATCCTTCATCTCGAACTCAAAGGTCAACACCCTCTAAATCAGGGATTTTTGAGGTAATATTGATTGCCTCCTCTATCACTGAAGAAAATCCTCCTACCATTGTTACTTCTTCTATTATGTGAGTCCTTCTGCTCCTTTCAGAACAAGTCATATAATAACAAAATCAACCTTGTAGTAAAGTTTTGGATCGACATTACACTTGATGAAAATAAGACTCATTAGATATCCAACAATCCAAGAATACCATGCCCGACATCTGTACAAAGCTTCCTTCAGACTGCAAACATGAGAATCCTTCTCATGTACCTCAAAGCCCTAAGCTATTTCTATGTACACTTCTTCCTCAATCACTCCATTGAGGAAAGTGGTTTTTACATCCATCTAATGTAACCTCCAATCCCTAATAGAGGCAATAGAAATAATAATTATAATAGAAGTGTACCTGTAAACTACAACAAATATCTCCTCACAGTCCCCTCCCTCTTTCTGGGAGAACCCTCTTGCTATGAATCCTTCTTTATACTTCTCTATGTTGTCATCTACCATATGCTTGATCTTGTAGATCTGCTTGGAAGTCACAGTTCACCCCCCCTCAATTCTCGCCACAATTTCCTCCATCATGGCATGTTTTAAACTTGTTGTCATGTTTCCTCTTAACTAGAAGCTCTTTTAGTCATTTGGCACAATTCTAGATGTTAGTAGAATTTATCCCTCTTGAACACAAATTACTCTTGTTGAGTTTATGCTCTAACCTAGGAGAATACTCTTGCCAAAAACTTTCTTTGTTCTTCCCATTGTGTCCATCCATTTTCAAAACCTTGGTAGCCTTCACAATGTACCTACAAACCTGATTAGGAGGTTATGGAAGAAAATATTATAACCAAGAAAAAGATACAAAGACAAGATGCTAACCAAAAATAAAGTATTAATAATCAAGGAAGAAAGATATGAAGCACTTATCTTTGATAGTATGGAATTGTCAACTCCCTCTTGATCCTTTCCTTCTTGCAAATTTTATTGGAATCTGTATTCAATCTCATTGAGCTAGAAATGTTCATCCTCGTCTTCATCATCAGCTACTGATGCATCTTACATGAATTGTATGAGCAATGGTTTCTTCATCCTCGAGTTATCCAGCCACACCAAAGGCTCAATTTCAAGCTAAGTCATTTTCCATGTTATTAGCACTCTAGGTCTCGTTCTAAGGTTTCACGAACACTTATAGTCTTCTAGGGTTTAAAAACCCTAAGTTTTTCAAATTTTATTGACACCCTTTGAAACTCCATCAAATTTGTCATGTCCAAATTTATCCCGCTATAGTTATGGAATCAATCAATGTCCCTTGAAAAGAATTTGTCATTGATTCATTACAAGATATCATCACATCATCTTGAACCTTTGAAGAATATTGACCACCTATGAATCTGAAGGAACATAATTTTGGGTCATAAGAAATTTTCCAATTTTCCACAAGCCAACATTATGGATTGAAAATCACATGATGAGTTGTTCAGTACATCCTACAAGGATAATCATGTCAATCTCATGATATAGATAACAACTCATGTGTGGCTGCCAACAACTTGTGAACATGAGAGTCCATTTCTGCCATCTTAGAATGCCTTCCTGGATCCTGAGTTTTGCTCTCCAAATTTCCTTAAAATGTGTCACAAAAGTTCCTCAATCTTGCATAAACAAGCCCTTAAATTTGTGTTATCTGGCCTAAACATTAGCCTTCCTTCTACTATCAAAGTAAGCCCAACTATTCTCGGCTTCTTCAAGACAATTGAATAGTAGTCAAACCTTTGTCTCCTTAACTCATAGGAAAATAGCACCATTTATTAACCCTACTTGTTCTTCCTTCAGGCATTGTATTTATTAGTCTTCAAAACCACCTGTTTCATAACCTCATGGCAGCCTTATTCATAACCTCATGGCCTTCTCACGAAACTTAGGTAACTTTGCACTTCTTGGCCACCTTTTGAGGCTTATCTGCCTCTGTTGTTGCCACATTGAGGCCTTTCGTCCCTCTCGAGGTCACCCCTAAGACCTTTCAACCTTCGTGTAGTCATACTGAGGCCCTCTTGACACCCCTCTTACAAGTTTATAGGGCTTCAATCGTCAACAAAATCTCGACCTTTCTTTAATACAACATACATATCTTGTTTCCTCCTCCTAGAACTTGACCAACACGTCTTCTTGGGTACATAAACAGACTCGACCCTATTTCATCATGTTGTCAATCAATCAAGGAAACTACCAATGTCCTCTATGTCATTCCAATCCAAGCTAAATCAATCAAGATCATTGATCCAATTTAACTTTTGTAAGGCTTGTACCTTGCCCCTTTATTAACTAGCATTGTCTCTTTAATTATTTCTCTTTCACCTACACTTTGATACCATGTTGATTTTCTTAAGATAAATTTGATCTTTTGATATAATAATTACATTCCAATGATTTGTTAATTAAATTTTTTTATGTCACATATATCATTAAGCAAATTATACATAGAAAATATCAACAATAATGCAATATTGACAACAGGATCCTAAAGAGATATCCAAACACAAAAGAGACACAAAATTAGCTTGGGAAAACCCAAACTCGAGAAACACCCAACAATATTTTCTTAGGCGAAATTTTTCAATTCAACCAAAGTACAATCTGATCTTTACAAGTAAAAAATGGTCGACCAAGACCAAAAAATCATCCTAGGCCGAACTTGGTCAAATGGGTTGAATTTCAAATTCGGGAAAAGCCTAGCAATATTTCCTTAGTAGAAATTGTTCTATTCTCTTTATTGTTGTGGAGATGAACAAACATAGCACCCAAGGTATTGTTTGTAAATTTTTTTGTTGAGTAATGCCCATGGAGCAGTATACCCTGATGGATGGTATCATTAAATCAATAGAGTGCCAAAATTGAGGCCGAAGTTGCCATGCTTGGAAATTGTAGAGAATACTCCTTCACGCGGGTGAGACTCTGGCATACAAACTAGAGGATTAGGATGCAGTCGAGGATATGTGACTGGAGTGAGGGTTGCAAAGGTGTTTATTGATCATGGTGTACATTTACAAAGTGGTGTCACCTAATGTCGAACCAAACCTTGTACATCCACTATGGGGGTGTGCTTCCACATCCCTCGTGTAGAAATTAATGTGTAGATTCGAAACTGGTCATGAAATTTACTAAATCACAAGACTCGAAGCTACTCTAGATTTGTGAAATTTAATTCACAATCTATAACAAAAATCATAAACATGCAAAAGGAAACATCACATATGCACAAGGATTTAACTGGGGAAAGAAATTGCTCAAAACCCCTTCTTATTTTTATTGCATTAATCAAATAATAGAGATGAAATGCATATGTTTCTCAAGCCTAAACACAACCTACAAGTGTATAGTCTATCCCTCTGCCTGACTGACTGACTCTGGCCAACCCTTAGTCAATTTTCAATTCCTCCAAGCTCCTATTTCCTCGTGTTGTTCCTTAAGGAAATTATCCCCTATTATCTAGGAAATTCCCTCAATTGGATTGCGAAAATCCTCTAGGTTCTTCCTCTGACTACATGCACCTCCTGTACACATGGGAATAGTCCACAACTGATAGTACCCTATCTTGGAATCTCCATCTCAAATGGGTAACTCAAATTATCTGCATGCATGAGCTAATTCCACTTCCACAACTTGACCTTCCACTAGTTCCCTTGACATTTAGAACTAGTTTAACTGGACATAACTCAATTTAACTAAATTAAATTGCTACAACTGAAATTAACTCAACCTAGGCTCCTAAAATTTAGGAATCATTGCACACAACTGAACTCCATGCCCCTAACTCGAATTAACTGAGCTACTATTTTTAGGAATCAACTCATGTAAATTGAAATTCAACTCATCAACTCAAATTGAGTGTTCTTAACTGAGTGACAAGAGCCATGTCACCTCGGTTAACTCCTCCAAGTTGTCTACTGATTTGGAATTTCAAATTTCCTCAATTTGATTAAGGTAAAATCAAAATTGAGACTTTCTTGCTGCATTTTCAACACTTCCTTTCACCAAGAAAGGGATTATCAACCACCCCTATCATGCACTTGTGGAATGTATTGCATGCAACACTTCTCATTGTTTCTACTGCTACTACAACATATGCAACTGAGAAGCACCCAAACAAAAACATTGAATCAATTTTGTTTGTGATTGTCTACTAGGAAAATTGTGTTGTTCTTGACTCTGCCACTGAGCCTCCTACTTTGTTGTCAACACTTCTTTGTGCTCCTCAATATCTGATTGACAATGATCCTCTTGCTACTGAATATTGTGGGCCCACGTGGCAAAGGTAATGATCCATGAGGAGAATGCCTCAATAGACCTTACCCAAATTTTTGCAACTCTTCAACTAAGGCTTCACATCACCCCACCTCACACCTGGAGGTATGGCTGCATGTTCTCCCTCTGCCCACTTGGCTCGAACTCTACCCCTGCTGGAGGTCTTTTCTTGAATGGATGTCTCCACTCTAGCTCCTCTATGCTTCTCCATTTTAGGTTGCTCCACAACATCCTAGGGTTTCTTTTGAGACTCCATTTTGAAATTTAAACCATGCTCCCTCTCAACCACCATGTCTTTAACCCTTGACTTTCTCCTCAAGGCTTTGCATGCATCTTCTACCTCAAGTGCATATAGGTTCTTGACTCGAGCACCGATTCGTTTCACTTTCCACGTGGTTATGTGTCTCAGGAATGCTTTCCCTTTGATGAAGATCACATCGTAACCACAGTCTTCCAACACTGCTACAGAGTTGAGATTTTTCTTTAGTCCTAGAATGAACATGACATCCTTGAGTCTGAGAGAAGATCTTGACTCTAAAATGTTATTGTATTGATCCTGATAGCACTGTACCTTATGTTGTCTCCAAACTTAATGTTCATCTTGAGATATTTCTCCTCCAAGTCACTGAAAATTTCTCTATTCCCCGTCATATGGAATGAGGCACCACTATCTAAGTAGCTCAAAAAGTGAATCCAAAGCTTCCCCTGCTGCTACTACTGCAAGCTCCTTCTTGCTTACCTTCTTGTGTGGACACTTCATGACATAGTGCCCAAATTGATGACGATTGAAACACTTGATTTTGGACAAGTCTTTCTTCTTGCCCTCTTAGCTGGAATTAGCCTTGCCTTGGGACTTCTTCCCCTTGGACTTTATTCCTTTGCTAACTAATCCAAAGTCCTCTTCCCCTTATTTGGATGAGGTCCCATCTCTAATATTCCACCTTATTTCCTCCTGCACCAAGTCGAACCATAGGCACTCCCAATTTGGTAGTTTCTCCCTCCCATTCACCAAATCTTGCTAGTTGTGCCAACTCTTGGGGAAGGCCTAGAAGGGTTAGGATTACCAAATCATCTTCTACAAATGTAACACTAACTTGACCAAGTTCATCACGACATTGTGTGAACTTGCTCAGGTATTACGAAACAGTCTCGTTCTTCTGCATCTTGGTATTTCAAATTTTATCCTTGAGCGCCAGCTTCCTGTGGTCACTACTATTCTAGAAAAAATATGTCAATGCTTGCCACATTGCATACAAATTCTCTTTCATGTAGAGATTTAAGACACTATGGTCTCCTACTCCCTCCAATATGATTCTCCTTGCCTTGGCTACACACTTCTTCCATTCTGCTAGATCCTGAGCATCAGTTGTTGTTGGTTTCGAGATATTATTATCAATGAATTCCTTCAATCCATTATCTTTCAACATTGCCTCCATGAGGTCCTTCCAAGCAACATAATTTGAGCTTCCCTCAAGGGCATACTTGAGTCTTAGTCCATATAAAGCTATCCTTCTAGCTCTGAAGAATTGATCATTCAAACGGCATACTTGAGTCTTAGTCCATAGAAAGCCATCCTTCTAGCTTTGAAGAATTGATCATGTAATTATGATCCTCCTACAATAACAACTTCAAAATTTTTGCTCTATTATGAATCATGCTCTAATACAATGTAGAAATTAATGTGTAGATTTGAAATTGCTCATGAAATTTAATAAATCACAAAACTCGAAGCTACTCTATTGATATGTAAAATTTAATTCATAATCTAGAACACAAATCATAGACATGCAAAAGGAAACATCAAACATGCACATAAATTTATCTAGGGGAAAGCAACTGCTCAAAACATTGTCCTATATGTATTGCATTAATCAGATAATAGAGATGAAATACATATCTTGCTCATGCCTTAGCACAACCTGCAAGTGTATAGTCTATCCCTCTGCTTGACTGACTGACTTTGGCCAACACTTGGCCAATTTTCAAGCCCTCCAAGCTCATATTTTCTTGTGTTGTTCCTTGAGGAAATTAGCCCCTACTATTTAGGAAATTACCTTAATTAGATTGTGAAATTACTCTAGGTCCTTCCTCTGACTGCATGCACCACCTGTACACATGGGAGTAGTCTACAACTGATAGTACATTGTCTTGGAATCTCCGTCTCAACTCAGTAACTTGAATTCTCTGCATGCATGAGCTGATTTAAGCTAATTGATTAGTTATCTGGATGATCACTCAACGTGGTAGAAGTTCCACTTCCACAACTTGACCTTCCACTAGTTCCTCCAATAGGTAGAACTAGTTTAACTTACCATAACTTAATTTGACTTAATTAAATTGCTACAACTAAAATTAAATCAACCTAGGCTCCTAAAATTTAGGAATCACTACACATAACTGAAATTCATGCTCCTAACCCGAATTAACTAAGCTAGGCTCCTCTTTTTTAGGAATCAGCTCAAGTAAATTGAACTTCAACTCATTAACTCGAATTGAGTGTTCTTAATTGAGTGAAAAGAGCCATGTCACCTCAGTTAACTCCTCCAACTTGTATGTTGATGTGGAATTTCAAATTTCCTCAATTTGATTAAGGAAAAATCAAAATTGAGGCTTGTGGTGAAGTAAAATTATGAGTGTGGACACAAACAATTCCTCTAGCCCGATAATGGGTCTAGCCACAACAGATACATTCTATGGAAGATTTCCTTAGGTTAGAACCAATTAGGAGGGCCTACCTCTTAGTACACTTATCCCGTTTGATGGTGTCCTCGCTTGCTCGCTTCAGCTATCTCTCGTTTCCTTCTTCAAATTCCTGAAACAAGTAAACAACAACAAACAACAACCATGATAATAGACAAATTGTAATTCAACCTACTTAACAAGTCAGGAAAAATTAAGCCATGAACATGTAAGATGACACATCATGTATGAAATCAATCGTTAGTTGTATATATATTGAATCAAGAAGAGATTAAAGCCATTGTCTTGATGTTGTCATCCTCCTCCGACAAAACCAGGTTCCCACCCACTTCTGCTAGCATTCCATGATGGCCTCAACAATGATAGTTTTAAGGCTCTTCCCTTTAGGCTTCACACTAAACCAAATTCACACTTCTCCCTCACACAACTAGAGATTTACAACTATGAATAGCTTGTTGTTTACTCCAAACTTAATTAGCACTAGCACACCAACATTAACACTATCAACACTAACACTAGTTTGTGCTTGGGAAAAATGGAGGTTTATATAGCATGAATGGATGGGAGATGGATCCTCTTCTCATGGGAGAAGGTCTTATCTCTTGAGGTAGTTCTATCCTTATAGGGGAAAGGAGCCCAAATTGACATCCTCTACCCCATCCGGCCAAACCATTTACCAAACTTCCGTTATGAAGCTTCTAGAGCTTGAAGCTTCTGCTCCTTATTTAAAAAACTTTCCATAAAAGGATCGACGCGACTGGAACAAAGCTCAGTTGCTCTGGTCGGCACTAGGGACAGTGTTAATCCCTACATATCAGCGTGAGGAGGACAAGGGCCATTAGTGTCGCTCTTGTAAACTGGGAAAAACAGAAGATTTTGGGGAAATGGTTCACAAGGGGATTGTTCTGCTCATGAAGAGGGACATAATGGGAATTTCTTGATGAAGGGAAAGCGTGTAGGGTTCACTGTAGAGGTCCTCTAGGATCAAGGAATGGGGAGTACAGGGACAATGATAAAATTTTGTGTAACAGATGCCCCCTAATGCGTGAACGTCGAACTAGAGTGAGGGATGAAATGCTTTATGAATTAGTGCGGGGAACTGTAGTCTGTCGTCAGAAAACCTGCAAGAAAGTACAAATACACATATATAACTAAAAGCTCTGTCAAATGATACATGAATCATGGTATGGACGCAACCATCCAGAGAATGACCATGCAAATGGATCCAGGCATGGGCGCAACCATCCGTTAAAGAGGATCATAATGAAACCAAGGTATGGTCGCAGCCATCCATTTTAAAGAGACATGTACATCAATGTAACCATGTCACATCACTTCACAACCTGGACTTTTGTGATCTGAGTCCAAGGTCATGCGCTCCAACATGACCTGATCAAAGTACAAATTCTAACATATGAACAGATGTGTCGACGTCGAACATGCTAGAATGTCGCTTGATTACCAGTTAATGATGTAAACTGTTAACAAGCGCGAGAGAAACCACCAATAATGACAATGGTCCTCAAGACACTATCAGCACAATCCATAGAATGTGAATAGAGGAACTGAATTCAAACACCTGTGAAATCACCTGATCGAAAGCCAATGATGTGAACTTGTGATCGAGTTCGAAGAACTTGCCATTATGGCATGCAAGCTCTAAGGTACTGGAAGGGAGTCTCTTGGTCAACTTCCTGGATAATGAGTTGAAGTCGACAGGAAGTGACCGTGTCAAAGGAGGGCCATAATGTATCCCACACCATCGACATGAGACAAAAAAGACGCAAAATGATTTTGGATGATACAAAGAATCAGGGGTAAGTGTAACTACAAAAGGACAACTCTTGAACATATCGGTGACACAACTGGAAGTTTGGCAGCTTTTGGATCAATAGGATCGATGGACATGATGACATGGCAAAGATCAAATGGAAGGCAAAATGAACGGCCCAACCCAGGAAGGTCAACGATACAAAGGAGGATGTCCCAACCTGACACAAAGCAAAAAGTGTCATGTTCAAGAGTGAGCTGCGGACACAAATGATTAGATTTCCAAATTTTTCACCACCATTTCTAGCAGGCACACCAATTATTTTTTGATTGCAAGCTTGAAGGGGATAGCATATGCTTGCACAGTAAGTTCATCCTTCGGATGAATCCGACCTAGTAAGTTTAATGAGCCCTAGGAAGGAGAATCTCATGTTCGTCATGGTGACAAATTCGATGTCGTTTAATATTTTAACGAGTCCAACAAAGATGAAACTCGGTATATTTTTCATGTTTGGAGAATTTGAAAAAGACACAAAAAAAGAAAACTCGACATGGTCCCTTTTCGTACATTTGTGTCTCTCAAGCCCAAAAAGGTAGAAAATGATACTTGAGAGAACTGCTTGACCATTTCAGTCAAGGAATACCTTTTTCATAAATAGTGCGTCCCAACCCGAAAAAGGGGTAAACGTATATTGGGTGCACGACGTTTCACATCTGTTAACGAGTTCGAAACGATAAGGGCTTGGCTATATTTTTGTGTTTAAAGGGTCAGAAAAGAGATTGAAAGCGAACCTCCCATTTTATTCTCTTTTGTGAGTCAAAAAGGGAAAAATACTCGACAATCTTTTCATATGAGTCAAAAAAGAGCTAAAAGGTGACTTGTTCTGGTGGAACGAGTGGTATAAAGGGTAACAACTAGTTCTGGCAATGGTGGAACTGTTCAAAACATGTAATGGTCAAGAGGTTGACTAATAAAACCACTCATCGATGTGGTCCCTCAAGAAAGGAAACAGAACCAAGTGAAAGCATATGATCGGCCAAAGAGATGGTGGCGATGGAATGAAACAACCAAGGCTCATCTAGCATAAATTAGTTGATAAAAACAACAATCACGAGATGTGAATTGCGCGTGGGTTCATTTTTACACAAGATTGAACCATGGAGAACTCTGCTTGGATTCGTTTTCATGTTTACACAAGCTTGAAACGAAAAACTATGCTTGCTATAAGTTTGCATGCCCCTGGCATAATGACTCAATCGAGGTACATGCCCCCCAAGCTTCATGTCATTCAACTAGGTGAATGGAATGAAGGTTCACTTTCGAGATCCAGGAAAGACCCGACTGGGATTTTACGAGATCTTAATCAAAGACTTGATTTGGAAAAGGGAGTTGTTTCATTTTTTAATGAGGTTGACACAATAAAAGAACTATCCTCAAGACCCTTGTTTCATTTTTTAACAAGCTTAACACAAGACAAAGAACTATGCTCACAACTCCTTGTTTCATTTTTTAATGAGGTTGACACAAGACCAGGAACTATCCTCACACATCTGTTCATACGATAACATGGATCCCAAGAGGTCTTCTCTAGACGGAAAAACCACACTCCGGGAGGAATACATGTCATTTGGTACCAAATATAGATTGGGTTCTAATGCTCCCAATACATAATGTACTATACCATCTGTGTGATCATCAGCAGATGTAGAGATGGAATAGGTAGCCACGTATTTAACCTATGGCAGGGAAGGTACTGCTTGCAAACAAGAGCTGATAAGGAATGATGGTTGCAAAGGAGGCGCCTAGTGACCAATGTACGACAGTTGATCAATGGTCACAATTATCCCTTCGTGTGGAAAAAAAACCACACAGAAAAGTGAAGAAATAAGGCTCCCATGACATAAACATAGTCACGTCCAAGGAGAAGATTGAAATCTAAGGGACCTTGGACTACCATCACGTCTATATAGATGGTCTTTCCTCCCAAAGTAATAGGGAACTTTGGAAGGACCCCCAAGGGTTAACTAGCTCTTATGTTGAAAGCCAACAGATTCTGAGTGACAGGCACAAGCTGTAGGGAGCCCAAAGCTTTCCAAGTAGTAGAATACATGATGCTAACAAACGCATCGTCATCTAATATAATGCCATGTACTATCATATTATAGGCTTGTATTGTGATCTGGAAAGGCACATAAGATGGGAGGCGGAAAGGAATCAATGGACCCCAATCGAAAGAGACAACAGAACTACTTGGTGGGGGTATCATATGATTTCCCCCATGTTGTATAGGAATAGGAGAAGGACTCTCTTGAACAACCAGGACAGGAGGGTCACGCTCTGATTCATGAATCTGAGGAGACGAGAAGAACATGAGAAATATGATCACCACTCTCTCCTGGAACAAAGTGAGCAACTGGTGGAACCAAGTCGACACTCATTTCAACCAATGGTTGGTCGGGAACAGACACAAGAGAGTCTCGCTCAAGAAGAGCAGGACAGGCAAGAGATGAATCCAAGTCAAGCTCTTTACCAACCGGGATAGGGTCAGAAGAAATCCTCTAACAACCAACAGGAAGTTGGGGTTGAGGAGCTGTAAGGTTTTCCAAAACTTTGGAAGCTTTATCCATAAGAGGACAAAGGTGAAGAAGATGCTCCCCTTCACATAACCTACAGGGGGATCTAATGTTTCCCTTCTTCTTACCATCAATAGCTGAAGGTGTAGCATTGACATGATCTCCAGAGGTTGATGGGGATGGTCGATTCAGGTCTTGAGATCATACCTCTAAGACTCTGGGAATGCCAGGACAGCCTTAAAGGAGATAGTCACCCTTACACAGCTTGCAAGGGAATCTAACCTTCTATGGAGGACCAGAAGGTTTGTTAACAAGAAGTGCATTTAGAGAAATAACTGCACGGTTGGCCTCTGGATTATCTAACTTCTTTTTCTTCGTCTTCTTCTTCTTCTTCTTAGCCTCCTGGTTACTAGATTTCAAACTTTCACCATGCGAAGTAAAAGAGGAAGAGGAAGAAATAAGGGAAGAAGGGGAGAGGTCAGCCTTAGAATCAACGTGATGTTATTCAAAGGAAGGAGATGGCGGGCTAGGAGTCAGGATGCTTGGGACCATCGAGGTCAAAAACAACCAGACAGGTAGACCAAATGGTTAACCCAGGAAGGGACAACGTCGCCATATAAGAAGCACCAACATTTCCAAAAGAAGGAAAAGGACAAGGATTCCCATCCGAGGGGAACCCTTGACTGGTGGACTCTGGAAATGTTGCCATTGGAATTGACCCTAAAGAATTACTAAGGAAGATAACTTTTACCAATAACATTTCGTGGGAAGTTAATTTTAGAACACTGAAATAAAACTTTACCTTTTCATGTTTTAAGAGGTGAGAAAAGAGTGAAAGGTGACTCTATCACTTTCAATTTGAAACGAGCTCAAAAGGACAAGCACTTGAATGATCTTTTAAGTTTAATGAGTCAAAAATATCAAATGACTACTCAAGATGATCTAGGTAAAAAGGATTACCAGGTAATCGTGAACTATTGGATACCTCTTGGCGAACCGAGAAGTACGGGAAAGCAATCTCCCCGCATGTTGTGTTCGGTGTATCATGTTTACAAGGCAGCAGACTCAGCTTCCTATGGATAAAGGATTAAAACCTAGTGGGGTCACCCTTTATATACTTGACTGTATGGGGAGCACAAGTCCGTACTAGCACTATCTAGTGTCGAAGCTAATGGCAACTGCTAGGTTTAAAGACGCCGGAACACGTCTCTAGCCTAGACCTTCTAGATGTGAGCATTAAGTTTCAATGCTTCCTTAGGTTAATTCGATAAATTTTAACGGTTGATCTTGAATTAGGTTTCAATTACAAGGCCCTACCACTGTCATCTGACAAAACTCCTGCATGCAGCTATATGAGAAAAGAGATCTTTGTCTTCAATGAAAGTTAACACTAATTGAGAGATAGGGAACACAAAATCAATGCAACAATCAAAGAATGAAATATTTCACTAATATATGACCTAAATGCACTTAATCTTCCCTTAACAACAAAATAAGTTTCATTGCATTCCCTATGCTTATGATGATGCAATTCTAGTTGCTCAATGATGCTACTAATGCAATATTTTCGCTTAAGTAAACTATAATGATGTTCTTCTTTTCATAAAATGCAAAATGAATCTTTCACATAAAGCAATTTAATGAAAATTTTCACAATTCCGAACAAATAAGCATCGATCAAATCCAAAGCATGATAAATTAAAGTAAAAGAAACTTATTCCCTGAATCGAACAAACCAAACACATAAATGCTTCAATTGACAAACCAAGCAATGTAATCTATGCTCGGAATGAGAAAAGAGACACTCGAAATAAGAGAACAAATGAGACTCTTTCACTCATTCAATTAAAAATGAAGCAAACAAAGCATCCTAGTCACTTATGGGAGGAAGAAGAGAGTCTGAGGGTCAAGACACACTGGCACTCGAATGGGAGAAATTATGATTTTTTCTTAACTCAGAGACTGGAGCGACTGCCTAACTGACAACTAGCATCGATAGGCATGACCGACATGACTGACCAGTACTACAACTAGCGTTGGTGGCCTGATCGGCGTGACTGCCTAACTGACAACTAGCGCCGATAAAGGGATTCAAAGAAAAAATAAAACAGAACTTCACACAGGGCCAGAAAGAACACATCAGAGGGTGGACTAAACCAAGCAAGCACACAAAGCAAGCTAAATGAAGCTTTCTAGTCAGGGAGAAAATGGTCTAAAAGGCTTACAGGGTCGAAATCAGGAGAGCAAAACACATTGGCCAAGATTTGGGACGAACCCTAATATTAACTTACAGGCATCGACGTGATTGCCTAACTGACAACAAGCGCCAAAAGGGAGTCGACGCAACCATTTCTCAGCTTATCGTGATGATCGACGCGACAGTCAATGAATTAAGCACGGTGAGCGAGGAAGCCAAGAAAAAAAAAGGCTCGGACCAGACTTGCTACTATGAATTTCAAACTCATACCAGTAAGCAAAGGAAAAGAAACATAACCAAAGGGAAAAAGTGGAACTAGAAAAGTTCACACAAAATCATGAAATCTCAAACAAATAAATAGAAGGATTGGTTCCCCAGTATGGTCGCCAATTTGTGGTGAAGTAAAATTATGAGTGCGAACACAAACAATTCCTCTACCCCGATAATGGGTCTAGCCAAAACCGATACATTCTATGGAAGATTTCCTTAGGTTAGAACCAATTAAGAGGGCCTACCTCTTAGTACGCTTATCTCATTTGATGATGTCCTCTCTTGCTCGCTTCAGTTATCTCTTGTTTCCTTCTTCAAACACCTGAAACAAGTAAACAACATAAAACAACAATCGTGATAATAGACAAATTGTAATTCAACCTACTGAACAAGTCAAGAAACATTAAGCCATGAACATGTAAGATGACACATCATGTAGGAAATCAATCGATAGTTTCATATATATTGAATCAAGAAGATATTACAACCATTTTCTTGACATTGTCGTTCTCCTCCGACAAAACCAGGTTCCCACCCACTTCTGCTAGCATTCCATGATGGCCTCAACAATGATAGTTTTAAGGCTCTTCCCTTTAGGCTTCACACTAAACCAAATTCACACTTCTCCCTCACACAACTAGAGCGCTACAACTATGAATAGCTTGTTGTTTACTCTAAACTTAATTAGCACTAGCACACCAACATTAACATTATCAACACTAACACTAGTTTGTGCTTGGGAAAAATGGAGGTTTATATAGCACGAATTGATGGGATATGGATCCTCTTCTCATGGGAGAAGGTCTTATCTCTTGAGGTAGTTCCATCCTTATAGGAGAAAGGAGCCCAAACTGACATCCTTGACCCCATCCAACCAAACCATTTACCAGACTTCTGTTATGAAGCTTCTAGAGTTGGAAGCTTTAGCTCCTTATTTAAAAAACTTTCCATAAAAGGATCAGCGCAACTGGAACAAAGCTCAGTCACTCCGATTGGCGCTAGGGACAGTGTTAATCCTTGCATAACGGCGTGACAAGGACAAGGGCCATTAGCACTGGTCTTGTAAACTGGGAAAAACAGAAGATTTTTGGGAAATGGTGCAAAAGGGAATTGTTCTGCTCATGAAGAGGGACACAATGGGAGTTTCTTCATGAAGGGAAAGCATGTAGGGTTCACTGTAGAGGTCCTCCAGGATCAAGAATGGGGAGTACAAGGACAATGACAAAATGTTGTGTAACAAGGCTTTCATGTTATATTTTCAACACCTTAGTCGCATGGCTAGGTAGGACGACAATATCTTGCCCCGCACCCTTTCACTCAAATAGCTCCCCATCTGGGTATTTATTTTATACTTTTTTAAATATATTAATATTTTTTAATTATTTAGTTTAAAAGTAATAATAATGGTTTTATTAGTTTAGTTTTCTATTTATTTTTTTAAAGTTTTTTTAGGGATTTTTTAAATTTTCAAGGTAATTTAAATAATAAGAATAAGAATAAATCTTGTGTTTTAATTTATTTTTTGGTCTATACAAAAGTTTTTCCCTTAATTTAAAAAGAAAAAATTAAGAAGAAAGCTTCTTAGAGTATTTTTTAGAATAAAAAGTTGACTTGTTTTAATTTAGTTTTTTAAATTGATTTTTCCTTGTACTTCTCTTAGAAGTAATGTCAACAAATCCATAACTAATTAGATAAAACCAAGATTTTATGTGGGTTTTGAACACCTCCCACTTAATTACTAGGGATCACACTCCAACCTAAGTTTTTGCAAGTGTCTTTCCCATCAAGTTTGGGTGTGGCCAAACAAATGATATATTTTGTTCTTATCCTATTTTATGAGCACACATCTAATTGTTGCAATAGTTGATTCTACTTAAGTAACAATCTCACCTTGAGAAGGTTTGTTCTTTCTTTGGCTTCATTTTCAGCACCTTTTCTTCTAATGCTGCCATGATGATCATCTTGTTGCAAGAAATGTAGCAACTTGTTCTTCCAACTTTGTAAATATCTCCTTTGAGTCATCCCTTGGATAATTATTATATTCATACACCATGGCTAGGGTTTTGAGACTTCTTTCTTAAGTTAATTTCTAGATGTTGCAATTTCCCTGGAAAACTCCAAATAAAATTTCTATGGTACAAGTATGGCATGTAAATTTTTATGGACATTCCACTACAATGGTTCAACAAACCAATGAAAAAACCAAGTGAAAAATCTTTGCTACAAGTATGATATGTAAATTGTTATGGACACTCCACTATAATAGTTCAAAAGAGAAAATCGTACAAGCCTTAGTAAACTCTTTATTATGCAATGTTTTTCTTAAGATTTAGTCCACAAAATGATGAAATGCGCTAAATTTGAAAATCATAAAAAAAAAAAAAACATGAAAACAAATATCACATTGTCCACTATAGAGTTGTCTTAGACATTATGGCCTATATCATTGTTATAGGTATGTTACTTCCTCTCTTCAACCCTTCCCCTAATCATAAGAAAGAGGTACTAAGTGTAAAGCAAACCTTGGGAGGGATCCCAATGAATACTAATCCTAGGGCATTAGGTCATGGTTTCGTTTGTGACCTACTCTACTAAGAAATAATCATTGAGAAAGTATAAATCTTTTTCTAATTGTATGCCTTTCATTTAAAATGGTTAAGGTTGTTTGACAAGATAGTTGGGATGTAAGTCCTTAATTTCCCCCTTTAAATAAGTTGCTATATTCCATATGAATACCATGGATTAATATCATGGGACATTTTTATTTTTAATGTTATTTTATTTTTATAAGTGTTTTTTTTGTTATTTTTATATTTACTTTTTTTTTAACACGTTATAATATTTACATGACATTACATTAAATTTTTAATTAATTAATTTAATTTATTTATTTATTTTTATATAATTTGATTTAGTCAAAATGTTAAACATTACATACAAGATCTCTACTACTAGGTTGGAGAACGGTTATCCGTGAAATGAAAGAAAAAATAAATATATATTAAAAAAAATTATAATTATAATATAAAGAATGAAAAGTAGAACAAAAAACAAAAAATAAACAAAAAAGAACAAAAAAATTATAGATTGTCAATTAGATTGTGATAATAGTTGTATGCTAGTGTAACCATTCATTTATTAAGGTAGAACCATGCTTATATCGTTGATGTGGAGACACTAATTTAATATAGATGATTCTTCCTATTCTTCCTATCATGGGCTTGTTGTTGACGTTGATGGTGGTCATTTAAGAAGTGTTATGATAAGGGAAAATACAAGGTAGCAGTCTATATGTTATATGTTTGGGAAGGTTTTATGAGATTGTTTAGTCTAATTTGCTCAAAACTAAATAAATATTTGGTGGAATCACAAGTTTGAGTTGTGAACTTTCCATAATCTGAGTGCCCCAGGAATTTTTCAAGGTGCAGAATCCATATATTGCAGTCAAAAACTTATTTAAACAACAATCAAAATTTGATATTAAAAAAAAAAAAAAAAAAAAAATTACTACATTTCTGCAAAAAACTTGAAAACATATAATGTTTTAAAAACTTCAAAACATTTAACGTTTAGACAACGCCAAATACAAGTGATGAAAATAGCAATTGTCAACCAAGGAGAGAAAGTCAATCAAACATTATCTTCCAATAATTTACATAGAGTTACATAGCGTAAATTGTATGATTAAAAACATGCTCTTGTAGAATAAATCAACATTTGTGAAACGTTAATCACAACTTTAAATAAAAAGATGATTATTATTATTACTATTGATTTACATACGCACTTATTTCTACAATACATGCTTTAAATTATAAATATACATATGCTTCTTGCGTGGACACTTTGTGACATAGTACCCGAATTCATGACAATTGAAACACTTGATTTTGGATAAGTCTTTCTTCTTGCCCTCTTAGCTGGAATTAGCCTCACCTTGGGACTTCTTCCCCTTGGACTTTATTCCTTTTCCAACTAATGCAAAGTCCTCTTCCCCTTCTTTGGATGAGGTCCCATCTCTAGTATTCCACCTTATTGCCCCTTGCACCAAGTCAAACAATAGGCGCTCCCAATTTGGTAGTTTCTCCCTCTCATTCACTGGATCTTGCTAGTTGTGCCAAATCTTGGGGAAGGCCTAGAAGGGCTAGGATTACCAAACCATATTCTGCAACCGTAACACTAACTTGACCAAGTTCATCACGACATTGTGTCAACCTGCTCAAGTATTGTGAAATAGTCTCGTTCCTCTGCACCTTGATATTTCGAAGTTTATCCTTGAGCACCAACTTCCTGAGGTCACTACTATTCTGGAACAAATATGTCAATTCTTTCCACATTACATACAGAGTCTCTTTCCCGAAGAGATTTGAGACAATATGGTCTCGTACTCCCTCCAATATGATTCTCCTCACCTTAGCTACACATTTCTTCCATTCTGCTAGATCCTAAGCATCAGTTGTTGTTGGTTTCAGGATATTATTATCGATGAATTCCTTCAATCCATTATCTTTCAGTATTTCCTCCATGTGGTCCTTCCAAGAAACATAATTTGAGCTTCCCTCAAGGGCATACTCGAGTCTTAGTCCATAGAAATCCATCCTTCTAGCTCTAAAGAATTGATCATGCAAAGGGCATACTCAAGTTTTAGTCCATAGAAAGTCAGCCTTCTAGCTTTGAAGAATTGATCATGCAAATTTGATCCTCCTACAATAACAACTTCAAAATTTATGCTCGATTATGAATCATCCTCTGATACAATGTAGAAATTAATGTGTAGATTTGAAACTTCTCATGAAATTTACTAAAGAACAAAATCAAAGCTACTCTTTTGATATGCAAAATTTAATTCATAACCTTGAACAAAAGTCATAGGCATGCAAAAGGAAACATCACTCATGCACAAAGATTTATCTAGGGGAAAGCAACTACTCGAAACCTTGTCCTATATGTATTCCATTAATCAGATAATAGAGATGAAATACATATGTTTCTCCCGCTTGAGCACAACCTGCAAGTGCATAGTCTATCCCTATGCTTGATTGACTGACTCTGGCCAACACTTGGCCAATTTTCAAGCCCTCCAAGCTCATATTTCCTTGTGTTGTTCCTTCAGGAAATTAGCCCCTATTATTTAGGAAATTCCCTCAATTAGATTGCGCAATTCCTCTAGTTCCTTCCTACTGCATGCACCACATGTACACATGGGAGTAGTTTATAATTGATGGTACATTGCCTTGGAATCTCCATCTCAACTGGGTAACTCAAATTCTCTGCATGCATGAGCTAATTTAGGTTGATTGCTTAGTTATTTGGATGATCACTGAGTGTGGTTGAAGTTCCACTTCCACAACTTGACCTTCCACTAGTTCCTCCAATAGTTAGAACTAGTTTAACTTAGCATAACTTAATTTAACAAAATTAAATTGCTACAACTGAAATTAACTCAACCTAGGCTCCTAAAATTTAGGAATCACTGCACATAACTTAACTTCATGCCCTTACTCGAATTAACTGAGCTAGACTCCTCTTTTTTAGGAATCAACTCAATTAAAGTGAACTTCGACTCATTAACTTGAATTGTGTGTTCTTAACTGAGTGACAAGAGCCATGTCACCTCATTTAACTCCTCCAACTTGTCTGCTGATGTGGAATTTCAAATTTCCTCAATTTGATTAAGGTAAAATCAAAATTGAGACTTTCATGTTACATTTTCATCACCTTAGTCGCATGGCTAGGTAGGACAGCAATAACATGCCCCCCACCCTTTCACTCAGATAGCACCCTATCTGGGTATTTATTTTAAGATATTTTTTTTTATATTTTAAATAATTAATAATTAATTTTTAGTTTAAAAGTAATAATAATGTTATTATTTAGTTTTTTCTATAAAATTTTTTGAAGCATTTTTTGGGTTAAAAATTTTTTTCAAGGTAATTTAATAATATAATAAAATAAATTTGTGTTTATTTTTTTGTTTAAAAAAGTTTGTCCCTTAATTTAAAAAAGAAAAAATTAAGAAGAAAGCTTCTTAGAGTATTTTTTAGAATAAAAAGTTGAGTTTTTAAAATTGATTTTTCCTTGTACTTCTCTTAGAACTAATGCCAACAAATCCATAACTAATTAGATAAAACTAAGATTTTATGTGGGTTTTGAACACCTCCCACTTAATTACTAGGGATCACACTCCAACCTAAGTTTCTGCAAGTGTCTTTCCCATCAAGTTTGGGTGTGACCA
Organism: Pinus taeda; assembly: GCA_000404065.3. Lineage (NCBI taxonomy): Eukaryota > Viridiplantae > Streptophyta > Pinopsida > Pinales > Pinaceae > Pinus > Pinus taeda. The sequence continues at coordinate 97,916 of APFE030541120.1, read as the reverse complement.
AACAAATGATATATTTTGTTCTTATCCTATTTTATGAGGACACATCTAATTGCTGCAATAGTTGATTCAACTTAAGTAACAATCTCACATTGAGAAGGTTTGCTCTTTCTTTGGCTTCATTGTCAGCACCTTTTCTTCTAAAGCTATCATGATAATCATCTTGTTGCAAGAAGTGTAGCAACTTGTTCTTCCAACTTTGAAAATATCTCCTTTAAGTCATCCCTTGGATAATTATTATATTCATACACCATGGCTAGGGTTTTGAGACTTCTTTCTTAAGTTGATTTCTAGATGTTGCAATTTCCCTGAAAAACTCCAAATAAAATTTCTTTGGTACAATTATGGCATGTAAATTGTTATGGACATTCAACTACAGTGGTTCAACAAACCAATGAAAAACTGAGTGAAAATTCTTTGATACAAGTATGATATGTAAATTGTTATAGACACTCCACTACAATAGTTCAATAGAGAAAATCGTACATGGTTTTGCAAACTCTTTATTATGCAATGTTTTTCTTAAGATTTAGTGCACAAAATGATGAAATTCACTAAATTTGAAAATCATAAAAATAAATAAATAAATAAAAATTAATTAATTAATTAAAAAAAATACACATTGTCCATTGTAGAGTTGTCTTAGACATTATGGCCTATATCATTTTTATATGTATGCTACTTCCTCTCTTCAACCCTTCCCCTAATCATAAGGAAGAGATATTGAGTGTAAAGCAAACCTTGGGAGGGATCCCAATGAATACTAACCCTAGGGAATTAGGCCATGGTTTCCTTTGTGACCTACTCTACTAAGAAATAATCATTGAGAAAGTATAAATCTTCTTCCTACTTGTACGTCTTTCATTTAAAATGGTTAAGGTTGTTTCACAAGATAGTTGGGAGGTAAGTCCTTAATTTCCCCTTTAAATAGGTTGCTATATTCCATATGAATACCATGGATTAATATCATGGGACATTTTTTTTTTAATGTT
>APFE030541120.1:20622-85207 GCA_000404065.3 Pinus taeda | reverse complement strand
ACCCCCATACTTAAATTCAAAAAGAGTCAAGGGATCTTTACTTGAATGGTTCATGAGGCAATACTTGCTAGGTTTTGCAAATGGGGTAGCAAGCTAAGTGGGCTTGATTGTGGGAAAAACTCCACAGTTAAGCGCGCTTGAGCCAGAGGAGTTCTGGGATGGGTGACCTCCTGGGAAGTCCTGGTTACGGGTGCAAGCCCCGGAAGTGATGATTGATGCTATGTGATTCGTTCTCCACATTTCACTAGTTTCAATCCCACTTCTTCACCCCTGTGAGCATCACCCGATGCAATGAGTGCTAACTGAACTATTCAAAAATCATGAGAAATTAGTCAGTTACGACTACCTCTCATGGAAATGGTCATACGTGAATGACTTACTTAACGCAGTTGAATCCCAAAATGATATCTAATATAATGCACTATGTAATCCCCCATACTTAAATTCAAAAAGAGTCAAAGGATCTCTACTTGAATGGTTCATGAAGCACAATACTTGCTAAGGTTTTGCAAATGGGGTAGCAAGCTAAGTGGGCTTGATTGTGGGAAAAACTCCACAGTTAAGCGCGCTTGAGCCAGAGGAGTCTGGGATGGGTGACCTCCTGGGAAGTCCTGGTTACCGGGTGCAAGCCCCGGAAGTGATGATTGATGCTATGTGATTCGTTCTCCACATTTCACTAGTTTCAATCCCACTTCTTCACCCCTGTGAGCATCACCCGATCAATGAGTGCTAAGTGAACTATTCAAAAATCATGAGAAATTAGTCAGTTATGACTACCTCTCATGGAAATGGTCATACGTTTGAATGACTTACTTTTAACGCAGTTGAATCCCAAAATGATATCTAATATAATGCACTGCGTAAATCCCCATACTTAAATTCAAAAAGAGTAAGGGATCTCTACTTGAATGGTTCATGAGGCACAATACTTGCTAAGGTTTTGCAAATGGGGTAGCAAGCTAAGTGGGCTTGATTGTGGGGAAAAACTCCACAGTTAAGCGCGTTTGAGCCAGAGGAGATCTGGGATGGGTGACCTCCTGGGAAGCCCTAGTTACCGGGTGCAAGCCCCGGAAGTGATGATTGATGCTATGTGATTCGTTCTCAACATTTCACTAGTTTCAATCCCACTTCTTCACCCCTGTGAGCATCACCCGATGCAATGAGTGCTAAGTGAACTATTCAAAAATCATGAGAAATTAGTCAGTTACGACTACCTCTCATGGAAATGGTCATACGTGAATGACTTACTTAACGCAGTTGAATCCCAAAATGATATCTAATATAATGCACTGCGTAAACCCCCATACTTAAATTCAAAAAGAGTCAAGGGATCTCTACTTGAATGGTTCATGAGGCACAATACTTGCTAAGGTTTTGCAAATGGGGTAGCAAGCTAAGTGGGCTTGATTGTGGGGAAAAACTCCACAGTTAAGCGCGCTTGAGCCAGAGGAGTTCTGGGATGGGTGACCTCCTGGGAAGTCCTGGTTACCGGGTGCAAGCCCCGGAAGTGATGATTGATGCTATGTGATTCGTTCTCCACATTTCACTAGTTTCAATCCCACTTCTTCACCCCTGTGAGCATCACCCGATGCAATGAGTGCTAAGTGAACTATTCAAAAATCATGAGAAATTAGTCAGTTACGACTACCTCTCATGGAAATGGTCATACGTTTGAATGACTTACTTAACGCAGTTGAATCCCAAAATGATATCTAATATAATGCACTGCGTAATCCCCCATACTTAAATTCAAAAAGAGTCAAGGGATCTCTACTTGAATGGTTCATGAGGCACAATACTTGCTAAGGTTTTGCAAATGGGGTAGCAAGCTAAGTGGGCTTGATTGTGGGAAAAACTCCACAGTTAAGCGTGCTTGAGCCAGAGGAGTTCTGGGATTGGTGACCTCCTGGGAAGTCCGGGTTACCGGGTGCAAGCCCCGGAAGTGATGATTGATGCTATGTGATTCGTTCTCCACATTTCACTAGTTTCAATCCCACTTCTTCACCCCTGTGAGCATCACCCGATGCAATGAGTGCTAAGTGAACTATTCAAAAATCATGAGAAATTAGTCAGTTACGACTACCTCTCATGTAAATGGTCATACGTGAATGACTTACCTAACGCAGTTGAATCCCAAAATGATATCTAAAATTATAGATTGTCAATTAGATTGTGATAATAGTTGTATGCTAGTGTAACCATTCATTTATTAAGGTAGAACCATGCTTATAGTGTTGTGTGGAGACACTAATTTAATGTAGATGATTCTTCCTATTCTCCCTATCATGGACTTGTCGTTGACATTGATGGTGGTCATTTAAAATAATTTTTATGACAAGGGAAAATAAAAGGTAGCGTTCTATATGTTATATGTTTTGGAAGGTTTTATGACATTGTTTAGTCTAATTTGCTCAAAATTAAATAAAGATTTGGTGGAATCACAAGTTTGAGTTGTGAACTTTCCATAATCTGAGTGCCCCAGGAATTTTTCAAGGTGAAGAATCCATATATGCAGTCAAAAACTCATTTTAAACAACAATCAAAATTTGATATTATATATATATATATATATATATATATATATATATATATATATATATATATATATATATATATATATATACATATATATATATATATACACTACATTTCCGCCAAAAACTTCGAAACATATAATGTTTAAAAAACTTCAAAACATATAATGTTTAGACAATGCCAAATACAAGTGATGAAAATAACAATTGTCAACAAAGGAGAGAAAGCGATCAAACATTATCTTCTAATAATTTACATAGAGTTACATAACGTAAATTGTATGATTCAAAACATGCTCTTCCAGAATAAATCAACTTTTGTGAAAAGTTAATCATAAACTTAAATAAAAAGATGATTAATATTATTACTATTGATTTACATATGCACTTATTTCTACAATACATGCACCTACATGCTTCAAATTATAAATCTACATATGCTTCTTGTGTGGACACTTCGTGACATAGTGCCTGAATTCATGACAATTGAAACACTTGATTTTGGATAGGTATTTCTTTTTGCCCTCTTCACTAGAATTAGCCTCACCTTGGGACTTCTTCCCCTTAGACTTTATTCCTTTGCTGACAAATGAAAATTCCTCTTCCCCTTCTTTGGATGAGGTCCCATCTCTAGTATTCCACGTTATTTCCTCCTGCACCATGTCAGACCATAGGCACTCCCAATTTAGTAGTTTCTCCCTCCCATTCATTGAATCTTGCTAGTTGTGCCAACTCTTTGGGAAGGCCTAGAAGGGATAGGATTACCAAATCATCTTCTGCATCTGTAACACTACCTTGACCAAGTTCATCGTGACATTGTGTTAACCTACTCAGGTATTTCGAAATAATCTCGTTCTTCTGCATCATGATATTTCGAAGTTTATCCTTAAGCGCCAAATTCCTATGGTCATTACTATTCTGGAAGAAATATGTCAATTCTTGCCACACTGCATACGGAGTCTCTTTCCCATAGAGATTTGAGACAATATGGTCTCGTACTCCCTCCAATATGATTCTCTTCGACTTGGCTACACTCTTCTTCCATTTTGCTAGACCCCGAGCATCAGTGGTTGGTTTCGGGATATTATTATCGATGAATTCCTTCAATCCATTATCTTTCAACATTGCCTCCATGCAGTCCTTCCAAGCAACATAATTTGAGCTTCCTTCAAGGGCATACTCGAGTCATAGTCCATAGAAAGCCATCCTTCTAGCTCTGAAGAATTGATCATGCAAAGGACATACTCGAGTCATAGTCCATAGAAAGCTATCCTAGCTTTCAAGAATTGATCATGCAAATATGATCCTCCTGCAATAACAACTTCAAAATTTCTACTCTATTATGAATCATGCTCTGATACAATGTAGAAATTGATGTGTATATTCGAAACTGCTCATGAAATTTACTAAATCACAAAAATCGAAGCTACATTATTGATATGCAAAAGTTAATTCTCAATCTAGAACACATATCATAGACATGCAAAAAGAAACATCACACACATAGATTTATCTAGGGGAAAGAAACTGCTCAAAACATTGTCCTATATGTATTGCATTAATCAGATAATAGAGATGAAATACATATCTTGCTCAAGCCTGAGCACAACCTGCAAGTGTATAGTCTATCCCTTTGCCTGACTAACTAACTCTGGCCAACACTTGGCCAATTTTCAAGCCCTCCAAGCTCATATTTCCTTGTGTTGTTCGTTGAAGAAAATAGCCCCTATTATTTAGGAAATTCCCTCAATTAGATTGTGCAATTCCTCTAGGTCCTTCCTTTGACTGCATGCACCACTTGTACACGTGAGAGTAGTCTACCACTGACAGTACATTGTTTTGGAATCTCCATCTCAACTAGGTAACTCGAATTTTCTGCATGCATGAGCTAATTTACGTTGATTGATTAGTTATCTGGATGATCACTGAGTGTGGTTGAAGTTCCACTTCCACAACTTGACTTTCCACTAGTTCCTCCAATAGTTAGAACTAGTTTAACTTACCATAACTTAATTTAACTTAATTAAATTGCTACCACTGAAATTAACAAAACCTAGGCTCCTAAAATTTAGGAATCACTGCACATAATTGAACTTCATGCCCCTAACTCAAATTAACTAAGCTAGCCTCCTTTTTTTTAGGAATCAACTCAAGTAAACTGAACTTCAACTCATTAACTCAAATTGAGTGTTCTTAACTGAGTGACAAGAGCCATGTCACCTCAGTTAAATCCTCCAACTTGTCTGCTATGTGCAATTTCAAATTTCCTCAATTTGATTAAGGCAAAATCAAAATTGAGGTTTTCATGTTACATTTTCAACACCTCAGTCGCATCGCTAGGTAGGACGACAATAGCTTGCCCCTCACCCTTTCACTATGATAGCACCCTATCTGGGTATTTATTTTATACATTTTATTTTTATAAATTTTTAAATATATTAATAATTTTTTAATTATTTAGTTTAAAAGTAATAGCAATGGTTTATTAGTTTTAGTTTTTCTATTTTTTTTAAGCTTTTTTAAATTTTCAAGGCAATTTAAATAATAATATAATAATAATAAAATTTGTGCTTTAATTTTTTTTTTTATGAAATTTTTTTCCCTTAATTTAAAAAGAAAAAATTAAGAAGAAAGCTTCTTTAATTTAGTTTTTTTTAAATTGATTTTTCCTTGTACTTCTCTTAGAAGTAATGCCAACAAATCCATAACTAATTAGATAAAACTAAGATTTTATGTGCGTTTTGAATACCTCCCACTTAATTACTAGGGATCACACTCCAACCTAAGTTTATTCAAGTGTCTTTCCCATCAAGTTTGGTTGTGGCCAAACAAACGATATTGATAAGGCTAGCCCACATGGTCCCGTCGTCGTTACTCCCCACTTGATGTTGTACTGTCAATTGATGTTATTAATCACAGGATTTCGGATATATGCAACTTGATTTTCAATCTATGTTTAATTAAGAGTTTCTACGGTAATGGTACATTGGTTATGTGTTGAGCGGACATCTGTCCCTTCTTGGAATCCTAAAACCCCGCCTTGGTACAGGGTTTCGCCACCCTTGCGTTCATTTGGTTTTGTGCTTTCTCCCTGTCCTTCACTCTACGAGCTCTTGGCGAACCTTGAGATTTCACTGTGATTTTTTTCTGTGATGCTTTCGTATTTGTTCGAAACTCGTCCACCTGGTTCTCTGAGCTACGAGCTCCTGGTAGTCTACACAGTTTCAATGTGAGTTCCTTTAGCTGGTTCGGGGTTTTGTTGCTCCGAGTTCTTCGAGCTGCATGCTCTCGGAGGTCTTCACGGCTCCATTGGTTCGGAATTTGTTTTGGGAGTGTTTCATTTGTCTGTTGAACTGTCGAAACCCTGGTAAGGTTTGTTTCTCTGCTTGTATCTAGAATGCTACTGTGTTTTCTGGTGTTGGCTTTACGGGTCTCTGCCTCTGTGCGTCCTTTACTCGATTTGTCACCTGGTTTTTCACTATTGTTGCCTCTGTGTGTTGGTTGATGGTTATGTGGTTCTCGGTCTCATTCTTCAGTGCTGGTTCGATTCATACACGGTCTCGGAAAACTAACGGTGGCGTTCTCCGTCGATTCCTCCGCCAACTTACCTGGTAAGCTTTCCTTCCATGCTATATCTTTGTACTTGTTTTTCTTTCTGGTTCTAACGTCTTCGGCTCCTTGTGAGCAGGAAGACAATCCGAGGATATGGTGGTCACGACTTGTCTGTCAGGTAAACGAAACCCCTGCATAGTATTTGCTCATTCAAAAAAATATTTTGATTCCCTGCATTTTGTTTCCACTGCAATTGACTCTCGTTTGTTGGTTTCCCTTGTAGGTGGAGCGACCGAGGGTTTCGTCTCTTGGACACTCAACTATTTCGAATAAAATTTGGGTAGCGTCGTTCTATTTACTTGGGGTTTGCTTGCCCTGAGTCTTTCGGCATGTGGATTGGTATGGTTGTTGGCCTCGAGCCACTTTCTGTGCTTAGTTCTGTTGTCGTGTAATGTCACTGTCAAGTCGTAGGAATGGGTTCAGGGATTTAGGGTTTGGTTTATGTAGGTAGTTGTTACGGTTCCCAATCCATGAACTGGTTCGTTCTTAAGCTTTTGCACAAAATGTAAATGGACAATAAGTTTGATGACTGTATATGAACTATCTGGAATTGAATTTGGTTATGTTTTTAAATTCGCATACCTGGTTTTTCTGTGGTTGTTCTCTTCACTATAATGGCAAACTCTGATTTCGTATATAGGAAATTGTATAAACGATTTCTTGTTGTGTATTTGGTTATTCTGTTGGAGTCGCCTATAGATGGGCGTCGTTACTCCTCCGAATTGAATGATCTCTGCATTCGAATATCTCCCTTTTTCGATTTAAGTTCTGTGACCATGCATTGATAATATCCACATTGTAATTCAATACAAAAATATTTCAGAAATGATTAGGACATTGTAAGGATGTATGTGCATAGAAAATTGTATTTTTTCTTTCTATATTTCTCTCTCGGTCCGAACCCCTGTATTATGCTTTTTTTTCACTATTTAATAGCACTGTTTACAAACCGTCCTAACTGATGTTAGTTTGTTCAATTGGTTACATCGATTATTCCTCATACAGAACTTTGTCTGGTTGTCTAGTATATTTTCTTTTCATTCTTTATGCTTTTTGCAACGGTAACTTAGCTGTTTGAAAACAATGACTAACTAATTATTACTGCTCCTAATTACAACTTATTACAGTAATCTTTAAGTAACTTAATAAGAGAAAAGAAAAGAAAACAAGTATGTTTTCCACTCAATGAATTAATCTCTATGTCCTCTTCAAAAACCATATCCCCTCACTTTTGTCTTTGCCCTGTCAGCTAGATGCTCCTGCATCAGGCTCCCGGGATAAAAGAAATTCATGGCTCCATTCCATGAGCTCCTCCACCGAATATCCAGCCTTCCGTATCTGTGTCGCGTCGAGCCATGAGGTGTCCTCCATTGGACGGTCTCTCCACTTGACGAGATATTGCAGATATTCCTTCCTACGTGTCTTCTTGGCTACTTGGGTACTGAGAATTCCTTCAATCTCATGGGATTGAGCCGAAGGCATATGCCTCATCCAAGAACTGTCTACAACTTGGGTGTCCCGTTCTGGCCGTACCACACTGTCTTCCTTTGCTTGGGCAGTATATGGGAACATATCCGCCACATTGAAAATAGGTGATATGCCTATATCAGGTGGCAGCTGAATTTCGTAGGCGTTGGCTGAGAATTTACACAAGTTCTTGCAGGGACCAATTTTTTTATTTTAATTTATTATACGTACCCTTAGGAAATCGCTCCTTGCGCAAGTGCGCGAGGACCTCATCTCCGACATTAAATTGTAATTCTCTTCGCCTTGAATCTGCTTGCTGCTTGTATTTTTGTACGTTGTCCTGCAATTTCAATTTTACCTGTTCATGTAGTTCGCTCATTGCATCGGCGAAATCTTCTCCATCCGTGCTTCTCCGTTCTAATTTTCCCAAATCTCGCAATTCATGTATTCCCCGAGGATGTATGCCGTACAAGATTTGGAATGGGCTATGTCCGGTGCTACAATTGGGCGAATAGTTATAAGCGAATTCCGCCTGAGCGAGAGCATGATCCCATAACCGTGAATTTTCCCCAGTCAAACTCCGTAATAAATTTCCCAAACTCCTGTTCACCACTTCCGTTTTTCCATCAGTCTGCGGATGATAGCAGAGCTGAAATTCAGTTGCGTGCCCAACTTTTTCCATAGGGTGCACTAAAAGTGTCTTGTGAATTTTACATCCCTATCAGAAACAATAGAATTGGGTAGGCCATGTAATCTAACAACTTCCGTGAAAAACAGGTGAGTTACATACGTGGCATCACTAGTTTTCCAGCAAGGAATAAAATGAGCCATTTTTGAAAATATATCTACCACCACCATCACTGAGTCACACCCCCGCTGCGTTCTAGGCAGTCCCAAGACAAAGTCAATGCTGACTGAGTCCCATGGCCTGCTCGGAACAGGTAGTGGCGTGTAAAGTCCGGTATTTTGACTATGTCCTTTCGCCAGTTGGCAGACTTTACACCTGTTCACATATCGTTGTATATCCCTGCGCATTCTAGGTCAGTAATAAAAGTGTCCAAGCTGCTCCAAAGTTTTGTCTATGCCAAAATGACCGGTTAGACCACCACTATGTTTCTCCCATACGATATTTTCTCTCATCGAACAGTCCGGGATACATAACTGTCCACCTCTAAACAATAGTCCTTCCTGCAAATTGTAGTCCAACCATGGACTTGTATTCCTCAACACGGGACTTTGGCAGGCTTCAAAGGCTTCTTTAAAGTCTGTGTCGGTCTGGTACAAATCCTTTAGATGTTCGAATCTCATCACCTGTATTCTGCTTTCCTGTAAGAGCAAAGCTCTTCTGCTCAAGGCATATGCCACTTTATTGGCTTGCCCACTAATGTGCTTTAGCATGAAGGTGAAACTCTGCAAGTATTCTACCCATTTGGCGTGCTTATGGTTTAATTTGTGTTGCTGCATTACATATTGTAATGCTGAACTATCAGAAAATAATACAAACTCGTTTCCCAGCAGGTAGTGTCTCCAATGCTTTAAAGCTTGGACCACGGCATAAAATTCCTTGTCATACGAGGAGTATTTCTGCCTGCTTTCATTTAATTTCTCACTAAAGAATGCCACTGGTTTGTCTTCCTGACTGAGCACAGCGCCAATAGTTGTTCCACTTGCGTCACATCGAACCTAAAAAAGCTTGTTGAAGTCGGGTAGTCTCAAGATTGGCCTCTCTGTAATCTTCCGCTTCAAAAGCTGAAAGTTGTCCTCTGCTGCACTAGTCCAACAAAAAGGCTGACCTTTTTGATGGTGTCTAGCATTGGTGCACAGATTTCACTGAAATTTCTAATAAACTTCCGATAAAAACTTGCCAATCTGTGAAAGCTACGTACCTCAAACAAGCTCTTGGGTGATGGTCAGTTGATGATTGTTGCGATCTTTTCTGGATCCATCTTTAATTCATTTTCTGCGACTACTAACCCCAAATAAACCAGTTCCTTTTGCAGGAAAGTACATTTTTTTAAGTTTATCAGTAGTTTGTTCTGCTGCAACTTCTCTAGCACTCTTCGAACATGCTGAAGGTGATCTCCCTTTGTTCTGCTGAAAATTAAAATATCGTCAAGATAAACTATCACAAATTTGTCAATAAATTCTTTTAACATTTCATTCATCAGCCTCATAAAAGTACTAGGAGCGTTGCTCAAACCGGACGACATGACTAGCCACTCGTACAACCCTTCATTGGTTTTGAAGGTTGTTTTCCACTCATCTCCCTCTCTGATCTTGATCTAATGATATCCACTCTTCAGATCAATCTTCGTGAAGTAGGCTGCTCCGCTGAAACAATCCATCATGTCATCCATTCTGGGTAGGGGAAATCTGTACCGAATAGTGATTTTATTGATAGCTCGTGAATCCGTACACATCCGCCATTCTCCTCCCTTCTTAGGTGCGAGTATTGTTGGTACCGCACAAGGGCTCAAACTTTCTCTGATCAGTCCCTTATCCAACAACTCTTGCACCTGTTTACGAATCTCTTCAGTATCTTTCGGGCTCATTCTATATGATGCCTTGTTCGGTAAACTTGCTCCAGGTATGAAATCGATATGATGACTAATGCTCCTCCTGGGAGGCAACTTATCTGGTAAATCGTCGACCACAATGTCCTTAAATTATTCTAATAGTTCCTGAATCTCTATAGGCAATTCTGACTTTTCTGTGTTCAGTGACACTGCTTTTGTCCTCCTTACAATCGCATAATTCACCTCGTTTTCTTCAATCTGCTTAACAAACTGTTTTCCTCCTATTAACAATGCTTCTGTTCCACTTGATTCTGTTGCATCCTCCTCTTTGATGGGTACAAGCGTATGTTTGACTCCATCTTTCACAAATTTGTAACAATTCGTCTTCCCATCATGTGTCACCTTCCGGTCATACTGCCACGGTCTTCCTAGCAGTATATGGCATACGTCCATTGGCATAATATTGCAGACAACTTTGTCTTGGTATTTACCAATGTGAAATTCAACCTCGCATTGTTCATCAACTAATAATTGATGGCCTTTCTGTAGCCACGACACCATGTAAGGTGTGGGATGCTTAAGCCGCTTTAATCCCAGCTTTTCCACCATCTCGGTGGCAACTAAGTTATCTGTACTTCCGTTGTCTATAATTAATTTACAACACTTTCCATGTGATTTGCAAACTGTTCGGAATAGTGCCTTCCGCTGGGTCTGCTCAGCTGTCTCCTTTGCTGGCTTCAACAACACTTTGTTTAAAACTAAAGCCTCTCCTGTTTCTGTCGCATTTTCTACCTCCCGGGGTTGTGCTTCAGCTTCCTCAGGCTGCGCAACAAATGCTCCCCTCTGGCCAGCATGCTCGGCTTCCGGGCATTCGAAGGATCTGTGCCCCCACTTATGGCACCTGTAGCACTCGACATTAGTCCCTCTTCCGCGACCATTTCCTCTTCCCCGCTGATATGGCCAACCTCCTCTAGTGCTATCTCCCTTCTCTACTATCCCTGAAGCTCTGGAGCTGCTGCCTTCCTCGCTGTTAGTAGCAGTTCTCCCTCTGCCATAGCACTGTCCTCGTCCTCTACCATTTCCTCGTCCTCTCCTATTATTCTATTTCCTGTTAATTTTTTCTTCAACCTTTACAGCACTCTAAAAGGCTTCTTCTATATTTTGTGGAGAGAGAATACTGATCTCATCCATTATTTCCAGCCTCAAGCCATTCACATATCTCGCAGTTTTCTCTGGAGTATCATTAGTATAACCAGCCCGCAAATTTACACGATAAAACTCCTCTGTGTATTCCTTTACGGTCATACCTTTCTGCCTTAGATTATGTACTCGTCGATAAAGTTCGACCTGATAGTCTTTAGGCAAAAATGTGCCCTTCAGTTTTGCCACCATTCTTGGCCACTTCTTTATCGGTAGCTTGTTCATCCTCTTCCTGTCCGCTTGGACACTATCCCACCATAGAGCAGCGTGTCCTTTTAACTTGGTTGCAGCAAATCTAACTCTTTTGTCCTCACTGATCTCTTCGTTTTCAAAATACTTATCTAACTCACTTACCCAATCCAGTAGAACATCTGTGGATAGACTGCCATCGTAGTTAGGAATCTCAAGTTTGGGTTTGCTGCTGGCTAACAGTACTGATCTCAACAGTCTTATCTCCTGGGCTTCTTCCTCTGATCTGTCTGTAGCAGTTGTTGTTTCTTCCTCACTATTGTCCCCAAGTTCTGGGTCTCTTCTCCTTCCTACCTCCACTGCTTCCAAGCGAGCAGTAAGGACTCTCAACTCTTCTCTCAAGCCCTCGTCTGCTACTCTGCGCACACCTCTTCCACGTCCCCGTTTTTGAACTTCCATTTTTTTTCAATTTCCTGCTCTGATACCACTTGATGGGGCCAGCCCACGTGGTCCCGCCGTCATTACTCCCCACTTGATGTTGTACTGTGAATTGGTGCTATTAATCACAGGATTTCGGATATATGCAACTTGATTTACAATCTATGTTTAATTAGGAGGTTCTACGGTAATGGTAAGTTGGTTATGTGTTGAGCGGACATCTGTCCCTTCTTGGAATCCTAAAACCCCGCCTTGGTATAGGGTTTCGCCACCCTTGCGTTCATTTGGTTTTGTGCTTTCTCCCGGTCCTTCACTTTGCGAGCTCTCGGTGAACCTTGCAATTTCACTCTGATTTTTTTCTGTGATGCTTTCGTATTTGTTTGAAACTCGTCCACCTGGTTCTCTGAGCTACGAGCTCCTGGTAGTCTGCACAGTTTCAATGTGGGTTCCTTTAGCTGGTTCTGGGTTTTGTTGCTCCGAGTTCTTCGAGCTGCATGCTCTCGGCGGTCTTCACGGCTCCATTGGTTCGGAATTTGTTTTGGGAGTGTTTCGTTCGTCTGTTGAACTGTCGAAACCCTGGTAAGGTTTGTTTCTCTACTTGTATCTGGAATGTTACTGTGTTTTCTGGTGTCGGTTTTACGGGTCTCTGCCTCTGTGCGTCCTTTACTCGATTTGTCACCTGGTTTTTCACTATTGTTGCCTCTGTGTGTTGGTTGATGGTTATGTGGTTCTCGGTCTCATTCTTCAGTGCTGGTTCGATTCATACACGGTCTCGGCAAACTAACGATGGCGTTCTCCGTCGATTCCTCCGCCAACTTACCTGGTAAGCTTTCCTTCCATGCTATATCTTTGTACTTGTTTTTCTTTCTGGTTCTAACGTCTTCGGCTCCTTGTGAGCAAGAAAACAATCCGAGGATACGGTGGTCACGGCTTGTCTGTCAGGTAAACGAAACCCCTGCATAGTATTTGCTCATTCAAAAAAATATTTTGATTCCCTGCATTTTGTTTCCACTGCAATTGACTCTCGTTTGTTGGTTTCCCTTGCAGGTGGAGCGACCGAGGGTTTCGGCGCTTTGACACTCAACTATTCTGAATAAAATCCAGGTAGCGTCGTTCTGTTTACTTGGGGTTTGCTTGCCCTGAGTCTTTCGGCGTGTGGATTGGTATGGTTGTTGGCCTCGAGCCACTGTCTGTGCTTAGTTCTGTTGTTGTGTAATGTCACTATCGAGTCGTAGGAATGGGTTCAGGGATTTATGGGGTTTGGTTTATGTAGGTAGTTGTTACGGTTCCCAATCCATGAACTGGTTCGTTCTTAAGCTTTTGCACAAAATGTAAATGGACAATAACTTTGATGACTGTATATGAACTATCTGGAATTGAATTTGGTTATGTTTTTAAATTCGCATACCTGGGTTTTTTGTGGTTGTTCTCTTCACTATAATGGCAAACTCTGATTTTGTATATAGGAAATTGTATAAACGATTTCTTGTTGTGTATTTGGTTATTCTGTTGGAGTCGCCTGTAGATGGGCATCATTACTCCTCCGAATTGAATGACCTCTACATTTGAATATCTCCCTTTTTCGATTTAAGTTCTGTGACCATGCATTGATAATATCCACACAGTAATTCAATACAAAAATATTTCAGAAATGATTAGGACGCCGTAAGGATGTATGTGCACAGAAAATTGTTTTTTTTCTTTCTATATTTCTCTCTCGGTCCGAACCCCTGTATTGTGCTTTTTTTCACTATTTAATAGCACTGTTTACAAACCGTCCTAACTGCTGTTAGTTTGTTCAATTGGTTACATCGGTTATTCCTCATACGGAACTTTGTCTGGTTGTCTAGTATATTTCTTTTCATTCTTTATGCTTTTTGGAACAGTAACTTAACTATTTGAAAACAATGACTAACTAATTATTACTGCTCCTAATTACAACTTATTACAGTAATCTTTAAGTAACTTAATAAGAGAAAAGAAAAAAAAACAAGTATGCTTTCCACTCAATGAATTAATCTCTCTGTCCTCTTCAAAAACCATATCCCCTCACTTTTGTCTTTGCCCTGTCAGCTAGATGCTCCTGCATCAGATATATTTTGTTCTTATCCTATTTTATGAGCACACATCTAATTGTTGCAATAGTTGATTCAACTTAAGTAACAATCTCAACTTGAGAAGGTTGGCTCTTTCTTTGGCTTCCTTTTCAACACCTTTTCTTCTAAAGCTATCACGATGATCATCGTGTTGCAAGAAGTGTAGCAACTTGTTCTTCCAACTTTGAAAATATCGCTTTTAAGTCATCCCTTGGATAATTATTATATTCATACACCATGGCTAGGGTTTTGAGACTTCTTTCTTAAGTTAATTTCTAGATGTTGCAATTTCCCTGAAAAACTCCAAATAAAATTTCTTTGGTACAAGTATGGCATGTAAATTTTTATGGATATTCCACTACAATGGTTCAACAAACCAATGAAAAACCCGAGTGAAAATTCTTTGATACAAGTATGATATGTAAATTGTTATAGACACTCCACTACAATAGTTCAATAGAGAAAATCGTACAATCTTTTGCAAACTCTTTATTATGCAATGTTTTTCTTAAGATTTAGTGCACAATGATGAAATGCACTAAATTTGAATATCATAAAAAAAGAAAAACATGAAATCAAATATCACATTGTCAACTATAGAGTTTTCTTAGACATTATGGCTTATATCATTGTTATAGGTATGCTACTTCATCTCTTCAACCCTTCCCCTAATCATAAGGAATAGGTATTGAGTGTAAATCAAACCTTGGGAGGGGTCCCCATATATTGAAGTCACACCCAATATATGGGCTGGGAGACAGCCCCTGGTAGCCCCTATTGGCCCACTCGTTCGTCACCAGACGGGTGGTAACCTTTTTCCTTGAGTAAGGCTGCCTTGCTCCCTAACCACATTAGGTAAGCTTAGGGCCAACAAAGATATATGGGTTGGGATAACGGTGCCTGAGCTTGTTTGTCTGTAGTGCCTGAGCTTGTTTGTCTGTTGATCCCAATGAACATTGATCCTAGGGCATTATGCCATGGTTTCCTTTGCAACCTACTCTACTAAGAAATAATCATTGGTTAAAGATAGTTTTGACAAGACAATTGGGAGGTAAGTCCTTAATTTCCCCCTTTAATATTATTTTATTTTTATAATTATCTTTTGTTATTTGTTATTTGTTATTTTTATTTTTTTATTTTATTTTGAACATATTAGAATATTTACATGACATTACATTAATCCATTTAATTAGTTTAGTTTAATTTAATTATTTATTTTTATGTAATTTGATTTTGTCAAAATGTTAAACATTACATTGCAATATCTCTACTACTAGGTTGGAGAACTGCTATGCGATGAAATGAAAAGAGAAAAATTAAAATTATATTAAAAAAATATTATAATTATAATATTAAAATTAAAATTGAAAAGTAGAAGAAACAAAAAAAAAAAAAAATTATACTATCAATTAGATTGTGATAATAGTTATATGCTAGTGTAACCATTCATTTATCAAGGTAGAACCATGCTTATACCATTGATGTGGAGACACTAATTTAATGTAGATGATTCTTCCTATCATGTGCTGCTTGTTGTTGATGTTGATGGTGATCATTTGAAAGAAGTGGTACGATAAGGGAAAATACAAGGTAGCAGTCTATGTTATATGTTTTGGAATTATGAAATTGTTTACTCTAATTTGCTCAAAATTAAATAAAGATTTGGTGGAATCACAAGTTTGAGATGGAGACACTAACTTAATGTAGATGATTCTTCCTATCATGTGCTTGTTGTTGACGTTGATGGTGGTCATTTAAAAGAAGTGGTACGATAAGGGAAAATACAAGGTAGCAGTCTATATGTTATATGTTTTGGAAATGTTTATGAAATTGTTTACTCAAATTTGCTCAAAATTAAATAAAGATTTGGTGGAATCACAAGTTTGAGATGGAGACACTAACTTAATGTAGATGATTCTTCCTATCATGTGCTTGTTGTTGACATTGATGGTGGTCATTTAAAAGAAGTGGTAGGATAAGAGAAAATACAAGGTAGCAGTCTATATGTTATATGTTTTGGAAGGTTTTATGAAATTGTTTGCTCAAAATTAAATAAAGATTTGGTGGAATCACAAGTTTGAGATGTGAACTTTCTATAATCTGAATGCCTCAAATTTTTCAACGTGTTGAATCTATATATATAGTCAAAAACTCATTTAAACCACAATAAAAAATTGAAAAAAAAATTACATCTCCATCAAAAACTTCAAAACATATCAGACATAAAAAACTGCAAAACATCTCAAGTTTAAACACCAAGTGATGAGAGTAGCAATTGTCAACTAACGAGAGTAAGTCTATCTTCCAATAATTTACATTTAGTTGTTGTGATACCACTTTAAAGCTGTTATATAAAGTAAATTGTACTATTAAAAACATGCTCTTGTAAAATAAATCAACATTTGTGAAAAGTTAATCATAACCTTAAATAAAAAGATAATTATTATTATTACTATTGATTTAAGTATGCACTTATTTCTACAATATGTTATATGTTATATGTTTTGGAAGGTTTTATGAAATTGTTTGCTCAAAATTAAATAAAGATTTGGTGGAATCACAAGTTTGAGATGTGAACTTTCTATAATCTGAATGCCTCAAATTTTTCAACGTGTTGAATCTATATATATAGTCAAAAACTCATTTTAAACCACAATCAAAAATTGAAAAAAAAATTACATCTCCATCAAAAACAATATAAAAAACTGCAAAACATCTCAAGTTTAAACAACACCAAGTGATGAAAGTAGCAATTGTCAACTAAGGAGAGTAAGTCTATCTTCCAATAATTTGCATTTAGTTGTTGTGATACCACTTTAAAGCTGTTATATAAAGTAAATTGTACCATTAAAAACATTTTAATGCTCTTGTAAAATAAATCAACATTTGTGAAAAGTTAATCATAACCTTAAATAAAAAAAAACAATTATTATTATTACTATTGATTTAAGTATGCACTTATTTCTACAATACATGCACCTACATGCTTCAAATTATAAATCTACATATACGCCAACAATTCATTTTTCCTTGTAAATTTTCACAAAATTCATCACCCCTGACTTAAGACGAGAATATTTATATTGACAGAAAACTAGAGTGCTGTAAACAGAATTTTGAAATTTATATAGTAAGATTTCCAAGTGACAGTTCTAGAAAGGCATATACAAAGAAAAGAACAGTTAAACGTAACTTGCAACTTGCCTACCATTAATATATATAGAGAGAGCGCATGCTAAAGTTTTCTGCATTTATTTCTGAAATCTATAGTACGATATTAAGTGACAAACCATAGAAGCTACGATGTAAGTGATAAAGAACAGTACAAATAATCACATGTGACTTCATATTGCCTACCATGAAGAAAAATTTACAAAGCAAATTAGAGTATTTTACACTGAATTTTGAAATCTATATGGTTAGATGTTAAATAACAAATGATAGAATCAGAGAAGCAAATACAGGCATCTAATTTTACAAGCCACCACTGTTTCTGCATATTAAAAGCAGAATATGTGACTTCAACATTGTTTGTTTATAAATGGTTAAACGTCTTAAGGTTATAAGTTAGAACTACCAGGTGCTTGAAGGAACAAGTTGTTGCCTAACAAGCCTAGGCCTCTAACTACAGTCTTCTTCGAGAATTTGGAATCTCCTCTCTGATGGAAAGGGTCGTGGACTATAGCCCACAGATTCTAGCCTTTGTTCCAGTGCATTTGATGACAAGTTCTGCAGAGCAGGTCGCTTACTCAATACCTGGAACAGCAGAAACACACAAATGTCATACACAGTGCTTACTGCACTCTACGTGCCTTAGGCCGATTCTGGAAATACATGCAAAAGTAAAACGTTGTAACAACATTTTGCTTACCTTTTCAGAATCTTTTGCTTTTGTTTCCTTTTCCTTGTATAGATTCCGGAGCTGACGTAAACTAAGTTGCGCCAAGTCATTGGGATTCTCCTTCATAGAGCTGGATGGCCTTGGCCTGTTCACAGACATGGGATCTCTGGTTTTCCTTGCACTTCCAATACCTTTTGAAGTCATCTGTTTCCTGGAAGGCGTAACATAGGACAACTCCTGCAGTTGTCCTTGTAAGTCCAACTGCATACGTTTTGACTGCTGCTCTGTTTCTTCAGAAACACTGACATTTTTATCCATAAGAGACTGGTATCCAAATTGGAACTCTGGTGGCTCTGATCCAGGCACTGATGGCTGCTGCACTGGCAGTTGTTCTGTCCCTTCGACAACACTAGCATCCTTGTCCACGAGAGGCACATTGTATCCAAGTGAAACTTCTGGTTCAGTCACGAATGGCTGCTGCAGAGCATCTTCAAATGATGTGCCAGTAACATCCCCATATTCTTCTCCAAACAGAACTTGCAAACAAGGGGACATATCGTTATTTTCTTTAAGCTCGGGCTTTTCCAATGGGGTATTATATTCTGGTCCAAATAAGGTGTACAAGCAAGGAGATATGTCATGGCCCTCAGTATGCTCAAGCGTCTTCAATGGTGTATCCAGGGATTCCAACCTCTGCTGCAGTGCATTTGATGAAAAACTCTGTAGAGCAGATAGTTTACTCATTACCTGAACAGCAAATATGTACAAATGTCACACACACACAGAACGAACTGCCTTATGGAAAACACATGTAAAAGTTAAAAATGTTTTGCTTACCTTCTCAGAATCCTTTGCTTTTGTTTCACTTTCCTTGTATAGATTCCGTAGATTCCGTAAACTAAGTTGAGCCAGATCAGTAGTATTCTCCTTCATAGAGCTGTGCATAGCCTTATCACTTTCTATGGAAAGTCTTGGATTGCCAGATACGGGATCTCTGGTTGTCTTTTCACTTCCGGTACCTTCCGAATTCATCGGTTTCCTGGAAGGTGTAACATAGCATAACTCTGGCAGTTGTTCTTGCATGTTCAATTGCATCAATTGTGACTGCTCTGTCTCTTCAAACACCCTAACATCATTGTCCATGAGAGACACGTGGTGTCCAAGTGAGGCCCCTGGTGACCCTGATTCAGTCACTAATGGCGGCTGCAGAGCATTTTCAAATGGTGTGCCAGTAACAACCTTATCATTATATTCTGTAAGCTCACGATTTGTCAATGGCGTACTACATTCTGGTCCAAATAATGTGTACAAGCAAGGAGATATATCATGGCCCTCAGTGTGTCCAAGCGTCTTCAGTGGTGTTTCCAAGGATTCCATCCTCTGGTCCAGTGCAGGTGATGACAAATTCTGTGAAACAAATTGTTTACTTATCTCCTGAAAAGTAAAAATGAAAAAATGTCATACATACAGTACACCAACTGTGTACTATGTTCCTTAAGATGAATCTGATAAAGAAGATGGAAAAATATGAAGTTCATACATAATTTAGCTTACCTTTTCAGAATCCTTTGCTGCTGTTTCATTTTCTTTGTGTAGATTCTGTAGCTTCCATAAACTAAGTTGTCCCACCAGCTCAGCACGACTCTCCTTCAATGAACTATGCATAGCCTCATCACTTCCTATGGATTGCCTTGGCCTGTAAACAGAAATGGTATCTCTGGTTTTCTCTGTGCTTCCATTACGTTTTGTATTCATGGGCCTTCTGGAAGGCGTAGCATAGAATGACTCTGGCAGTTGTCCTTGTAAGTCCAATTGCAAAGTTTGCAATCTATTGCTCAAAGTCAGTATTCTGTCTATAAGTTTGGTGCTTTTTGAATCCCCTCTACTAGGAACATTCATATCAGCCAAACTAGTAGAACCCTCAGCTACTACTCCAGATTCTACGGGATTTTCTGTGAGGAGAATACTTTCAGAACGCTCTGTCCCTTCCAAAACCGTAGCATCCTTCTCCATGACAGACACATGGTCTCCGAGTGGGACATGTGGTGACAAATATTCAGTCTCTGATGTCTTCTGCAGAGCATCTATAAGCTCAAGCTTTTTCACTGGGGTATCATACTCGGGACCCTCAGCATGTTCAAGCCTCTTCAATGGCTTATCCAGAGAAAGTTGCTGATTGCAAGCCAATTCTCTTTGACACACATCCTTGTCTTCTAGAAGAGATTCATTCATACTTAAACAAGGGGATATATTGTAACTTTTTCTAAGTTCTGAACTTTTGGATGGAATACTGGAGTCCAGGCCAAATAAGGTGCTTAAACAAGGAGATATATTATATCCCTCCGTAACCTCAGGGTTCTTCAACGGAGTATCCAATTGGGAAGGTTCCTGCTTGCTCACCACAATCTGTATATTTTCTCCAACTTTGAAATTTTGGGTCTCTCCAGCTTCCAGGCCATTGTTTCCCTCAATTTTGGCAGGGACAATGAATCCCTCATGTTTTCCGTTGTTGTCCATAGCAAACAATTGTTCTCTAATTGGACTTGCATCAGTTATGCCATCAACAATAAAAATGCTTTCCTGGGATGCTCCATCTTCAACTTCATTCTTTTCCACAGCTATATTATATAGCTCTGTAACCTCAGGGGTCTTCAAAGGATTATCCAATTGGTAAAGTTCCTGCTTGCAGGCAGCTTCTGTAACAATCTCTGAGATATTTTCTGGAAGAGAATCATCAATACCTGAACAAAATAATGCATCATTACTCTCCATACGCTTGGGCTTCTCTAATGGATCACTAAAGTCCTGGTCATCCTCTTTTCCCTCAATTTTGTCGGGGGCAATGAATCCCTCATGTTTTCCATGGTTGTCCATATCAAACAATTTTTCTTTAATTGGACTTGCATCAGTTATGCCATCAACAGTACTAATGCTTTCCTGATATGCTCCATCTTCAACTTGATTCTTTTCCAAAGCTACATTGTAAGATCCATGTTCCACTTGATCACTATCCGTTAAGGGAATTTGACCATTCTTGGTGATCTGCTGAACTACATCTTCCTCCTTTTGAGGAGTTGAACCATACAACTCATTGAGGTTATAAAACTCATTTCCATTGTCTGAAAAGTTGTCTTGATGCACTTCATCCTTTGTAGCTGAATTACAATATTGCAGACAGAACTCTGAAGCTTGAATGTTCTCATATGTTCCTTGAAGTTCATTCGACATATCTACCTGTTCAGGATTTTGCACTTTCATCCAAACTGCATCAGGAGAGCCATCATTTTGCTTGTGAAAGATGGTTTCTTCAACATGCTGAGTTTCAGCCATTGAAGCAAGTTCATAATGCTCCTCTCTTTGATATACAGAGTCTTGAAATCCTTCACTAGTTTTGGGATCACTCAATTTATCTTCTTGAGCCTCACCATTAACCAGTGAGATGTGACTTTGCTGAACATCATTTAGAACTAAAGACTCCTCTTCACTGCATTCCCCAGGCTCATGATCTTCAGTATATGATGCCAGCTGTGACAGATTTTCTAGAGACAAAGCCTTTGGCAGGAGTTCAAATTGATGAACACCATTCAAATTGTCTGCATCAAATTGAAGCTTATTTTTTAATTCTGGAGTGTTGCCACAATCCATTGATTCACCTTCATAAGCTTTATTCTCGTAAATCTGTTGGCTGTCATCTTCCTCCTTTTGAGGACCATTCAACTCATCAAGGCCAAAACACACTTTGCTTTTGTCTGAAAAATAAGACTTGATTTCGTGAGCTTCATCCTTCACAGCCTCTTGAGCTTCATCATTGAAGTTCTTAGGTGATACAGTTTCTTGAGCATTTTGAGTTTCACTCTTGGAAAACTGTTCAATTTGCTCTTCTTTTTCAACTACAGAGACCTGATACCCTTCCGTGGTTTTTGAATCAGTCAGTTCATCCTCTAAACCTTCATCATTAACAAGTGATATGGGATTTTCCTGAGGATACTCTTTACTGCATTCTTCATCAAATTGAGCTTCACTGTTTGATGTCTGCTGCACTGGACCTTCTAGAACCTGCTTCTGAAGGACAAGTTCAAATTGATCCTCCTCATTCCAATTGCCTGCATCAAGATTTAATTCTAAACCTTCAAATCCTTGATTACTGCTGAAACCTATTGATTGAGCTTGACAAGATTTTTCAATTAAAATTCCATTTGAAACAAAAACATTCTTCATAGTAGCACATTCTTGGTATTTTGGAAACTCATTTGATTCTCCCTTATTAGCTTCGTGTTCAAAAAGCACAATATCATTTTGCAAACTACTACCAGAGTCAACTGACTGATTTTCATCAACTTGGTCCTCTACTAACAAATTGCCTTTTTGCTTACCTCCAACTGAATCTGCAATCTGCTCTTCATCAGCAGTTTCTTCAGCAATGTCCAAATCATGTGATTCATCTTCATTATCTATGTCTCCTATCAGTGGACTATTTGCCAAATCTACATTTGAAACTGGAATCTTCTCTTCCACGTTACAGTGTCCAAACTCTGGCTTTTTGGATGCAGTACTATATTCCAGTCCAAACAAAGTGACTAAGCACGGAGATATATTATATCCGTCAATAACCTCAGGGGTCTTCAACGGAGTATTTAACTGGGGCATTTCCTGCTTACAGGCCACTTTGGTAAGACTCTCTAGGCATTTGTCTAGTACAGAATCATCCATTCCTGAACAAAGAAACATGTCATTAGTGTCTGTAGGTTTGGGCTTGTTTAAAAGAGTACCAGAGTCATTACATCAGAGGGAACAACACATCAGTACTATCTTGAGACAGTCCATCTTTTATCTGGAACAAAATCATACATACCTTGATGAGGGAACACATTGTTACAGTCTACAAAATCGATTGAAATGTCTGCCTCTGTTTCAAGAATAGAATCAGTCATACCTGAACAAGGGAACATCTCATTATTATCTGAAAGCTTGGCTCGTTTAATTTGTTCTAGAATTATTGCAGCAGATCATTAGTGGCTGGGTTGTGTTTGATGGAGTAAAAGACTTGTTAATGTGGAGAAAACACATCATTACTATAAATACAGAGGAAACCCATCTTTTTTCTTGAGGAATAATACCTGAACAAGGGAACAAATCAGTACTGTCTTCAGAATTGATTTTAGTGTGAACAGTCTCCTCAGCCGTGACTTCTTTTTCAAGAACAGATTCATCCATACCTGAACAAGGAACACATCATTACTGTCGGTAAGGTTGGGCTTGTTTAATGGAGTACTGAAATCATTATAGCAGAGGGAACACATCATTAATCTTAATACTAGGGGAACTAGAACAGAGTCAAGGCATACCCAAACTAGTGAACACATCAATACTGCCTTCAAAACTGTTTGAAGAATCAACAATCTCCTCAGCCGTGTCTGGTTCTGTTTCTTTATAATTGCATGGACAGCTTAATTGCTCCTTTGAAATATCGCTCTCTATTTCTGTGTGGACATGAATCCCATCAACCTTGTAATCAGATAACTCACCTGCATGCTGGGAAACACTAGGCATTGGTTCAGACACACTACAGACACTGTCCAATTCATCAAGGCCATAAAACTGTTTGTCATTGTCTGAATAATGAAATTTGTCTTCATGAACTTCATCCTCAATAGCTGAGTTATGAGGTTGCAAGCCAACATCTGAAACTCGAATATTCTCATAAGCTTCTTGAGGTTCATCGTATGATGAATGAATCAGTTGATGATCTCCAACTTTCAAAGAAACTGCATCAGACATGGGACAGCCATCATTTTGGCTACTGTTATAATTCTTATGTGATATTCGTTCTTCATCATCGTGAGTTTCACTTTTGGAAACCTGTTCAATTTGCTCTTCTTTTTCAACTACATGATCTTGATATCTTTCAATTGCTTCTGAATTATTAACAAGTGAGATGGGATTTCCCTGAACAGAAGTAGCTGAAATGTACTGTATGGTGCATTCTTCACCATCTCGAACTTCACTAGATGATGCCTGCTTTGGTAAAATTTCCAGAGCTTGTTTCTCACAGAGAAGTTCAGATTGATCACCCTCATTCCAATTACCTGCATTAACAATCATGTTCATTCAAATTCTTGGTTGCTGCTGAAATCCATTGATTCAGCTTTATGAGATTTGAGAAGTAAAATAAAGTCCACTCACATTCTTCATTATTGTCTGTTTCATCTTTAAAAATAAACTTGTTATTTTGCAAACTAACCAATTCTCATCAGTTTAATACTTTACTAGCACATGGCCATTTTGCATACCTGCAATAGAATCTGCAATCTTCCCTTCATCGGCAGTTTCTTGAGCAATGTTGAAGTCATGTGATTCATCTCCATCATCTGTATCAGCAAGAAGTGGATTATCAATTTGCAAATCTATATTGAAACTGGAAACTTCTCTTCCACACCATATATTTCATTACTTAAGAAGCAAGTAATTAATTTGCAGACAGACATCTAAAACTGTATTCTTCTCTTTTACATCACTCTGATCAGTTAATAATTTTATTTATTCAAATTCTTGGTCCCAGTTGAAATCTATTGATCCAATTTGATGGGATTTTTCAAGTAAAATTAAGTCCATTCACATTCTTCCCTATTGCCTGATTCATTTGACTCTTGATCATTATTTCATCCTCAGAAGACCAAAAATAATATATTTGCAATCTACTACCAGAGTCAACTAATCAATTTTCATCAGTTTGATAATTAACTACCAAATTGCCATTTTGCATACCTGCAATATTCTCTTCATCGGCAGTTTCTTCATCTGATTCATCTTCATCGGCAGTTTCATCATCCGATTCACCTTCATTGTCTGTCTCTGCAAGAAATGCACTATCAATTTGCAAATCTATAGTTGAAACTGGAATCTTCCGTTCCACACGATATTTTCCATTAGCTAAGAAGCGAGTAATTAATTTGCAGACATACATCTAAAACTGGATTCTTCTATTTTAGATCACTCTGGTTAATTAATAATCTTGTTTATTCAAATTCTTGGTTGCTGCTGAAATTTATTGATCCAATTAAGTCCATTCACATTCTTCCCTATTCCCTTGACTCTTGATAATTATTTCATCTCAGAAACAACATTTTATTTTGCAACCTACTACCAGAGTCAACTAACCAATTTTCATCAGTTTGATAATTTACTAGCAGATTGCCATTTTACATACCTGCAACTGAATCTGCAATCTTCACTTCAACGGCAATTTCTTCATCCAATTCATCTTCATCAGCAGTTTCTTCATCCGATTCATCTTCACCTGTAGTTTCTTCATCCAATTCACCTTCATTGTCTGTCTCTGCAAGAAATGCACTATCAATTTGCAAATCTATAGTTGAAACTGGAATCTTCCCTTCCACACCATATTTTCCATTAGCTATGAAGCGAGTAATTAATTTGCAGACATACATCTAAAACTGGATTCTTCTATTTTACATTACTCTGGTTAATTAATAATCTTTTTTATTCAAATTCTTGGTTGCTGCTGAAATTTATTGATCCAATTAAATCCATTCACATTCTTCTCTATTCCCTTGACTCTTGATAATTATTTCATCTTCAGAAACAAAATTTTATTTTGCAACCTACTACCAGAGTCAACTAACCAATTTTCATCAGTTTGATAATTTACTAGCAGATTGCCATTTTACATACCTGCAATTGAATCTGCAATCTTCACTTCATCGGCAATTTCTTCATCCAATTCATCATCATCGGCAGTTTCTTCATCCGATTCATCTTCACCTGTAGTTTCTTCATCCGATTCACCTTCATCGTCAGTCTCTGCAAGAAGTGCAAGAATCTATATTTGAAACTGGAATCTTCTCTTCCACACCATATTTTTCATTACTTTAAAAGCGAGTAATTAATTTGCAGACATACATGTAAAACTGGATTCTTCTTTTTTACATTCTGGTCAATTACTTATTTTGTTTATTCAAATTCTTTGTTGTTTATTCAATTTGACGAGATTTGTCTTGTCCATTATTTCATCTTCAAAAAGAAAATTATTATTTTGCAGCCTACAACCAGAGTTGTCTCTGCAAGAAGTGGACTATCAATTTGCAAATCTATATTTGAAACTGGAATCTTTTCTTCCACGCCATATTTTTGATTACTTAAGAAGCGACTAATTAATTTGCAGACATACATCTAAAACTGAATTCCTCTTTTACGTCACTCTGGTCAATTAATATTTTTGTTTATTCAAATTCTTGGTTGCTGCTGCATTCTATTGATTCAATTTGATGATATTGTCAAGTAAAAACCAAGTCCATTCACATTCTTCCCTATTCTCTGATTCACTTGACTCTTGATCATTATTTCATCTTTCAAAAGAAGATTATTATTTTGCAGCCGAGTACCAGAGTCAACTAACCATTTTTCATCGGTTTGATAATTTACTAGCAAATTTCCATTTTACATACCTGCAATTGAATCTGCAATCTTCTCTTCATCCGACTCATCTTCATCGGCAGTTTCTTCATCAGATTCATCTTCATAATCTGTATCTGCAAAAAGTGAACTATCAATTTGCAAATCTATATTTGAAACGGGAATCTTCTCTTCCGCACCATATTTTTCATTATTAAGTAATTAACTTGCACACATGCATTTAAAACTGAATTCTTCTCCTTTACATCACTCTGGTCAATGATATGAAAATCATTGTAAGATATCTTACCTTCTCTATCTTCTTCTTTCAGATGGGATGCATCCGGGAAAATTGCATGCCCTACATATACTTGGTGGCTATCAGACTCATAACATTCAGATAAGCTATCATCCAGAGAATCTACATCTGTATCAGTTAAACTTTCTCCAGCAACAGAATCTTTACTCTCTATAATTTCGTCAGTTTCATCAGTACAGGACAAGCTGCTATGCATATTCTCTGATTTCTCTCTGAATTGATCTCTTTTAGTAATCTCATCTTCACGGCCAGGAAAGCCTTTGTCTTGGATTTCCTGGTTGTATATAAACTGAGAATCAGCTTGCAGGACTTCAAAGCTCTCTTCAACCACGTTTGCTCTGTGACTCACATCAACTGGGTTTTCCTGTTTAGTATGCTCAATATGAACCAAAAATTCAGCTTCTTGTACTTCCATATTCTCAGCATTTAGAGATGCAATATCTGCTGCTTGAAGATGAGCTTCTGGGTCATGAACTTCTAGCGCACCTAATCCAGATTCAGCAGGCAAATTTTTCAAGCTCTCCTTAACTGGGCTTCCCTCTTCGAACTCAATAGAGGATTTTTTCTCAGCGCCAAAGAATTTAACTTGTGATAAAATCTCAAACTGTTGAGTTTCTACATTTTCTGTTTGCTGTGTCAATGATGAACTGTCAAGCCTGTCTTCAACTTGAACGATTGAAGGCACTTCAATCACAGACTGGTGCTGTTTAAAGTAATTCCCACCTTCAATTGACTTTGGCTTGTAACCCTCTGTTAACTCTGGTACTGAGTCTTTTTCCAGATACTTTGGATATCCAAGCTGACTTTCATACGTGCATTCATCTGTGGGTGCTACCTGCTCTTCATCATGAATTTTCGTTTCTTCTATTTCAATTGTAGATTCCTTCAAATTTGCCTCACTATCCATGGGTACTGAACCCAGTTTCTCACTGGTAGCTGCATCTGCTCCTTTTTCATCCTGCATATTTATTCCGTCATCTATATGGATGGCATCTTTCATAACAGCAGTATCTGTTGCTGCTACCAGCTTGATGATCTGTTGCTCTTCATCATGAATTTTCATCTCTTCTATTCCAACTGCAGATTCCTTGAAAATTGTTTCCTCATCCATGGGTACTGAAACCAATTTCTCAGTAATAGCTGCATCCGCTTCCTCTTCATCCTCTATATTTGTTCTCTCATCCATATGGCTGCCATCTTGCACAGAAGCAGTATCCTCAGCAGGTTTTTCAGGCTTATTTTCATATTTATCACACTGACTTGGCAGTGTCTGGATTATGACTGTTTCTCTTGACATTTCTGCAGCTTCCGTATCCACAATAGGTGCATTCTCTTCCTTGGGAATGACTCCTAGTGCTCCACTTTCATCTAAATGAACAATTTTCTTATCTTCATGAGCAAGGCCCTTGCACTCTTTCTCTGCTACAACCTTCTGGTCAGTCCCATTGATCGTAGACTGGCTTCCTCTCATTGAAGGCTTCTTAATATCTCTTCTTATAGCAGTTCTACGTGAAGACATGGCCTTCTGGTGACTTTCTTTTACATTTAGCTTTTCCTGCGGAGGATACTCAATGTCAGCGCCCTCTTGGTCTCCACAGATTTTTCGAGGTTTGGAGACCCCTACCTTTCTCTGTAACTCTTGAGTAAGCGTAGTTTCATTTGCATTAGCGTCAGATCCAGATTGCCTCTGCTTCTCATCGGATGCTTTATCTATGTTGGCCTTCTTATGACCGTCATTCTCAGGTGCCCCTTGCTTTCGGCAGGTTCTTCTTGTTTCTATTTTTGGGCCATGGATTTTCCTCTGTGAGTTTTTACGATGAGCCATCCTTTCCATCCCATCTGGCTCGACTGCTTCATGGTCCTCACTGCAGTCTTTGACATTTTCCCCAACAGGATAAGTTTTGTCCTGTTCAACACTAAAGTCAACCTCCAACTCCTTTTGCCCTTCGTTTTGCCCTTTGCAGGTGACCACTTCAACAGGAACGTTAACCACCTTGCTATTTCCCTCTTCAACCATCTTAGCCACCATTAACTCAACCTTCTGCCCACCCTTACCTCTGCGAGTGACAACTTGTTTTGGCAAATCAGCACAATTTGTAGTGGCTTCAGTAGAGACATGAGCTACCTTGTCCTCTTCATTCTGCCCACACTTTCGTCCTCTCCGGGTGAATACTTGTTTGGGAGATTGGAAAGGATTTGCAGCAATAGCTTCAGAATTAGCTGCCTCGTTCTTAGTCACCACTAACTCATCCTTCTTTGCACCCTTTCTTCCTCTGCAACCGACCTCTTGCTTCAAGGATCCTGAAACATCAGCTGCACTGACCCTATCTTCTTCAGCACTGGCATTGACCATTAGTTCCTTCTTCCCTCTGCATCGAACTACTGGTTTTGAAGATTCAGCAGGATTTGCAGCCCCATTCTTGTTCTCGTCATTCTTCTGCTCACCCCTTCGTCCTCTGCGAGTGAACACTTTATCTAAGGATTCAGAAGGATCTGCTGTGGCTTCAACAGAAACATTTGCTGCATTGACCCTGCTCTCTTCAGCAGTGGCACTGACAGCTAGCTCCTCTGTCTGCCCAGCCTTTCGACTTCTGCGGGTCACTATTTGTTTAGGGCATTGAGGAAGATTGGTGGTGGCCTCAAGAGAAGCCTCAATCGGATCTGCTGATGTAGCTTTAGCAGAAATATCGACTACATTTACCTTGTCCTCCTCTGCAGTAGTACTCGTTGCTACCTCTTTCTTTTGCCCAGCCTTTCGACTTCTGCGAGTGACTACTTGTTTAGGAGATTGGGAAAGATCTGCAGTTGCCTCAAGAGAAGCATCAACTGGATTTGCTGTGGCTTCAACAGAAACATTAACTACATCGATCTTGTCCTCTTCCACACTAGCACTCACTGCTACCCCCTTCCTTTGCCCAACCTTTTGACTTCTGCGAGTGACTATTTGTTTAGGGGACACAGAAAGATTGGTAGTTGTCTCAAGAGAAGCACCAACTGGATCTGACGGGTTTTCGGCAGAAATATCAGCTACATTAACCTTTCTATTAGTGCAAGCATTCACCGGCTCCTCCTCCTTTTGTGCGCCCCTTCTCCCTCTGCGAGTGGCAACATGTTTTGGGGATTGAGAAGGATTTAGAGTAGCTTCAATAGATGCATCAACTTCAACACTCTTGCTCTCTTCAACACAAGCTTCACCCACCAGCTCGTTTTTCCCACCCTTTTGCACTCTACGAGTGACCATATCCTTCGACGACTCTGAAGGCTTTGCATTGTTTTTCACAACAGAAGCATTAGCTTGCCGACCCCTTAAAGTTCTCTGAACAGGCATTACTTTTTCGCCCTCCTTCTTGTGCTCTGCTGCAGCGGCCTTCTCAGCAGGAGACACAACAGAAGGATCACCCTTTTTCTCTTTTGATTCCTCTTCTTCTTCGTCACTGTCATCAACCAAATCAATTATGATGGGTGACCTTCCCATTTTCTTATTCCCATTGACGGAACCCAGTTCTGTTGTTTTTGTCATATTTTCTTTATCTCCATCTGAGACCCTGACAGAAGACTTTCTGGCAGCAACAGAACGGCTGTCCACTTCGTGTGTGACCTTACCAGTCCTAGTCCTAACGGTTTTCTTACAAGGCGGTGTCGCTTCAGCCTCACTATTTTCTTCAGCTTTCTTTCTAGGATTTCTTGTATTTCTTCTTCCATTTTGTAGGGCAAGATCCTTCTGCAAGCCCTGCTCTATTTCAACAGCCTCTTCAACTTTTTCTTTGACAACTTCATTCACCAAAGCTTTGTTCTTCTTCTTATTATTATTACCCACCTTCTGTTCCTCGGCCTCCACATTCACCTCAGGTGCAGAAAATACTGAGGCTTTTTCTCTGGAAACCCCTCTGCGGGTTTTCACTACTTCCTCAACAACTTCGTCTCCTTTGCCAGTCTTCAATCCCACCTTTGTGCGGCCTCTTGACCCTTTTTTCCCAGTCTTGGCCCCTCCATCGCCTTCACTGTCAGTAGACTGTGGTGGCTCTTCGACCTTTTCTTCTTCAATGGCCTTTCCCACTTTCTTTGACCTGGTGGATACCTTTGGCACATTGGAAATCTCAGTCAACACAGGCTTCTCTTCATCATCTCTCACTGGTGCACTCTGCTTCTTGCCTCCTTTTGCAGCCTCCACCTACCAAAAATAAAAACAACATGAAATTTAACATTTCTACTCAGAGTTGTCCATGGAATACAAACTGCATCCATTGCAGAGTTCTAAATCACCCACATACACCAAAAAATAAAAAGCCACAGAACTAGGGAAAACCGAACCAAAGTGTTTTTCACTTACATTCAAAAGAGCTGCAAGGGAGTCCGCCATTTGCAGATTTGTCAAGTTTGCAGGAATATCGTGTTTCTTGCATAAGGCCTGCAACTGCTTGCGGGGAAGACTGTGATAATCCATCGTTGACGTATTCTAAAATAAATATGTTGCCCTCTCGCATTCAGTGAACTCCTGACCCAAAAATAAAAAAAATGAAAATACCCAAATTTGTCAATTATCCTCACATCCAGGCCAGGGCACAGATATATTCACTTAAGAGTTCACATCCAGATATATTTACTTAAGAGTTCACATCACATCTAGATATATTCACTTAAGAGTTCACATCCAGGCCAGTGCACAGATATATTCACTCAAAGAGTTCACATCAAGGCCAATGCACAGATATATTCACTTAATAGTTTACCAAGATCAAAGCTAATAATACAACAATATTTATAAATACAGAGTTATTATCATCAAATACTAAAGCACAGATATATTCACTTAAGAGTTTACCAGGATCAAAGCTAATACAACCATATTGTAAGCTATTATCATCTAAACATTTTGAGAGCTCAACATGTTATTAATGAGATTTGAACCTAGTAAAAAAAGGTAATAACTATTCCGCCAGTCATCCCAAGATAACCCCAATTTACTCCTTTCAAACACAATATTTATGCCAGCGATTCATTTTGCAAAAACTACAGAAACAAACCCACAACTAAACATATTTAAGAGCCAAAAATTCGGAAAAATCACAGAAACTACAGATCTGAGAGAGTAGACTTACCAACTGTTGCGAGAAAATAGTCCCGCCGTAAGGTCCGGGCAGCAGCGGGTGAAATCGTTTTCTTCTTCGTCGCCGTTCTTCTTCTTCTTTCAGTTGCTGCAACCTTAAACCCTTGACCACAACCTCCAAAAAAATAACGCTGAAATTGAAGGTCGATTGGTCGACCTCTGCATTCATAAATACTCTTTTGGTCGGAGAGCCTGAGAGTTTGACCGTTATCCACTACGCCTTCTTCCGCTGCTGACACGTGTCTTTTAATTCAAATTCAAATTTCAAATTTCAAATTCAAAATTTGAAATGAACCCCAACGGCACAAGAGAGTGCAGGCTCCTCCCAACGGTTGTGCGTGCGCTAAAAGAAAAGTGGCAACGGTAACGCGTACGCACGCGCTTCGAGAAACATTATGAATGAATTTTGAATTTTGAAAGCGACGTGCATAGTATTCACATGGGACTTCTTAAATGCATCAAACATTTCCCATTATTATATTTATTATTTTTGTTCATTCCTTACCTAAGCTAAACGATAACTGGGGGGAATCTAAGCTCTTGGGTCTACTTATGGGAGTTTGACTACCTTGCTAATAAGTTAGTTCGAAATCTTATCTACTGCACTGTCAGAAATAAATCTTATTTTATTTATTAGTTTGAAAGTATGGTTGAAATTTTTTATTTAATTTGAATGTGTTTCATTTATTTCGAGAGAAAATTATCTTGGTACTAACTTTGAATTAAAATTATTAATTTAAAAATTTTATGGTTTATTGGGTGTTTTAGTTTATTTATTATATGTTTTGGAGTGTTTTTGGTATATATATTTTTTTAATTTATTGAGAATTTGGAATAACTAGTTTGAGTTGTGAACTCTCCATAATTAGAGTGTCTAAGTGGTTTTTAGGGGTATTGAATTTATATATCTAATCAAAAATGCATTTTAAACAAATATCACAATTTGACAAAAACTCCAAAATGTAAAATAGTTAGACATTGGTTTCCCTTTATAGCATTATGAATGTCTTTCTTCATAATACCATGAACTACCTTTTATATATAAATGTTTGATAATCTCCTTGTTTTACGAGTTTTTTTATAAAGTGAATTTTTTTAAATAATTTGAACATAAAGATAGATGAATTCATTTAAAGTGAACTCTAAAGACCATAAATATTGCATATTGAGTAAAATAATGAGTTTAAATTTGTCATAAATTTTTGTAAATGAAGATCTTATTTCATAAAACCACGCTAGACTAAGAAAGAAAGTCCAAAAGGTAAAAATAGTCAAGAAGAAAGGGAAATGAGCAATAATTAAAAATAGAAAAGTTAATATTATGTATAGGAAATGAAATAAATAGGACATTTGGGACACCCGATCCTCTCCTAGAACTATCATGGCTTTCCCTGGAGCAAAAAGCCTATATTAAGTTAGGCCTTGAGTGAAATTAATACTCTATTGCTTGTTGAAACTTGGGAGAATAAACAATCTAAGGTTTGTGACTAAAAAGGATTTGTCATGTGATGTTCAGGCATTTCTAAAAATGTCTTAACATAATTACTCTTCTCACAAAGCCTTCAATCTAAGATTTTCCATGTGGTCAATATGGAACAAGAGATCATATCACAAAGGAATTCGATGTATAGCTTTACATTAAAAAGAACATGTTTCCTCACATTAAGCTCCACATGAAAGATCCTTTCAATCAATACAATCATGTGGAGATTTTAGATATAATGCTAAGAAGATGTATATAGCAATATGCTATTTCATGTTTATTGATTCAATATTTTATAAGAAAATAATTTAGATAAAAGTTGTTTGTACAATGTCTTAAAACAAGATATTTACAATCTAAGAAATGAAGATTGTATTTTCTTGCTATGAGATTTTAATGTTTGGATAATAATTAATCAAGCTATTATTTTAAGCAATAATTCCAACTTTAATCCTATATGGTTAGATGCAAACCTTGTTTTAGTTAGTAAAGACAAAAGAAACTCTACAAACTTATTGAGAATTTGTTTAGTACAAAGTTAATCAAGCTTGGTGTTCTCAAGATCTAATAACTTACAATGGTCTAATGAAGTTGCTAAAATCCAACCCAATGACTTGTACTCTTGGGCACAAAAGTATCGTAAATTATGTTAAATTTGATATCCCTATATATGACCAAATAGTAAATTTTTACATTCTAAACAATCATGAGCTCATTGTTTGATCATAGACCTTTAACCCTAACTCTAAATTTTGGCATGCACAAAAGCCCCATAAGAGAGAATTATAACCAAAAGCACTTGATCTTGAACAAAGATAATGTTGATCCCTTTTTTAATATTGAAATAAGGAATTAAATCTACTATTACATAAGGACAAATTAATATGACATCCATATCTACTTCCATTAACAAGTTCTCTATCAAGTTGTTGTGTAAAATGGAAAATAGAATGGCCAACCCTTGTTGTAATAAAGAGTGTAAGATTGCTAGAAAAGTCATTAGGGATGTTTCTAATGAGTCCTTAAAATATGATAAGATAAATAGGTACAAAGTCCTAATTAAAAGGGGGGAAAGGTATCATAGAAATAGAAAGCAACATAGTACAGTGATGTGTGGTTTGACGGTAAGTCTACTTGGGCGAAGCTCAGGAGACCAAAGTTCAAATCTCATTGAGTACACTGACTTGTTGTGGTGGCGGTTCGAGAAGCAGATTACCCACCCCCGCCTTGGCGGCATGTGAGTCTCGCTTTGCTAAAATCATAGGATCTTACTATATCGACTTGCAGGTAATTGGATGTACTCTTGGTGTTATAGTGGCAGCTACGAGGATTGATCATGGGTCTCCCATAGATTAGGACTGGTAGTTACCGATTCACCAAGTGGTTAAAAAAAAAAATAGAAAGCAACATAAGCTTTTGCACCTGTCTAAGCTAGATCCTAAGAAATTTTAGAGGCAACTTCTAACTCATAGAATTAAAGAAAAAATATGATTCCCTCGAGGGACCAGAATTCCTATCTTAAAAATATTTACAAATCCTTTGATGTTGTGGACAATATTGAAACACTTTCCCTAAAGAAGGAATTTTTTTATATAGAAGACATAAGTTTAGGGTTAAGCATATCGCAAAAGAAAAGCTAAAAACATGTAAGGCTACCAAACATATATCTTAAAAATTAGAGTGTAACAACCTTGGTAAAAAATCCACGTAATAAAGTTAATAAAGGAAAAACAATAACCATGGTCATGGGACACGTATTCCAAGTTGAATGTTGGGCAAAAACGTAGTGATGGGGATCACTTGTGATTAATTAATGACTATGGAGATTGGCAAAGGAAATGGAAAAGGCTTTGGAAAGGCAAAATGGCATTAATTGGCATTTTATTTATGAAAATAATGAAATTAGGAGAAACGGGAGGTGAAAGGTCACAAGTTGCATGTGAGGAGGAAAATGAAGGAAAATAATGGAAAATGAAGAAAATAGAGGTTTCATTAATAAAAGGGCTATCGAGGACCAGTTTGTAGCTTTTGGTCAGTTCAGCATTTTGTTAGTTCATTTTTGGCCCTCTCATTTTCTACTCTCTCTCTCATACTCTTGGACACTTATAGTTTTCTTGGAGCACTCTTGGAGGAGTGTGACATACTTGGGATTCAGAGCAAGAAGGCAAAGGAAAAGTAGGAAAGTGCAAGAGGACATTGGGATCAGTAGCTACAATGGGTTTTGCTTGCAGGTACCAAGTTGCATGTATGATTTCCTTGCTAGTTTTGGAATGCATGGCACATGCATGTGGTTTCTTAGTTATGATATGTCATTGGAATGGAGGATTGCTTGGATTGATAGTGGATTTGCTTAGCCTTTCCATTTCCTGGATAGTCATGGTGTTGTGAGTTTTATCTTTGTTTTCTAATTGGTGCTCATGTTCCTTTGGTTATGGGTTGAGTTATTAGTTCCTGGAAGCCTTGGTTGGACAAACGATATGGAAGCCCTGTAACAACTTGGGTTGAATTACTAGTCTTGAAAGCCTTAGTTGGACAAATGCTCTGGAAGCCCTTAGTGGGTTGAATTACTCTCCTTGAAGCCCTAGTTGGACAAATTGTCTGGAATCCCAACAACAACTGTGGGTTGAGTTACTAGTCTCGGAAGCCCTGGTTGGAACAAATGCTCTAGAACCCTGGACAACTTGGGTGGAGACCAATCTGGTGATGGTCAGTGATGTCCAACCATGAGGTGGAATCATTGGTTGAGTTTTGAGGTGGTTTGGCCTCTGGAAACCCTGGTTTGGTTTTGATTGAGTTGCTTTATAAGATCCCATATTCATGCTTGGAATATGGCACATGGGCGATTAGTTGAAAGAAAGATTGGGTTCTGCCAATCTATGGTCGAGTGGTACGTGGAAGTCCCAAACCTGGTTTCATTTTACATATGTTAATAAGAAATCCTTTCCTCTTGTATTAATGGGTAAATATACTTGTTCATCTGTGGTTTTTATGGTTGTTATATCCTTGTTGTTTATGTTGGTTATATGTTGGTTATGAGTATGTTTTATGACAAGCTTGATGTATGGATCTCATCATGTTTTGATTAGTAATTGGAAGTACAATGAATACATGATCTAATAAATGATAATGCAGCTATTGTGATGGAGCAACAATGCTTCCTTACGAATCTCAGATAAGTATGATACCCCTATGCTCAGATCTATTATTATGATTTGTAGATTACATATTTGTGACATGTTTGACGAAATCCATGTCATGGCTAGTAGGGGTCCAATCAAGTCATTGATCAAATGTTTGCATTAGTAATCCTGTTTCAGTGTTATTTACCTTTTCTGGAAGTTTCATGAAGTTATGTGCAGTGGCCTGAGTCTTGACCCCGAAAAACTGGCACAGAATTTGGGGTCGTTGGCACAGAACTTCCTGAGAAAGGCCACAGTCGCATGGATGCCTTGTTGTGGGAGTGATTGGAGGGTCTCAGTTGCATGCATTCCTTTTCAAGGGAGTGATTGAGGCTCTAAGGCAGTGAAAAGGCAAGTTGTCTCAGGGGTTGGTCACTTGGAAGGGTTGGTTGGCTCTTGAAGGTTTTGTAGCATGTGTGGAAGGTCAAATTGGTTGTCTTTTGTCAGTTCCACTTCCTTAATTGTACATGGGGAGTTGAGTCACATCATATTAGCCTCTTGTCACATGTTTACCCCAACGGACTAGTTAACTTGGGTAAATGTGGGAGGAGGGTGGTTACAAAGTGGTATTAGAGCATGGTTCAGTACCCCTTGGACTCGATGGAGAGTGTGTGTGTGTGTTGGTCGTGCATACGTGTCGATTACGTATGTGTTCCTTATGCTTGTGGTCTATGTTCTTGTTTCATATGCATGGTGTTGTTCATAGTTGTAGTGGTGTCACCATGTGAAATTTGATGGTGTTGTTGTTGGATGTGGTCGTCATGAGTGCATGTCAGTTGTGCATTGGTCATGCATGTTAGTGTTTATATGTGTTATGAATACATTGACGTGGTCATAGTTGTCATGCATGAGGTCGTGGTATGTGGTTGGTATGGTCATGCGTTGATGACTGGATACTAGTTAAGATGATGATTAAATGTTGATATGATTATGTTTATATATGTATTGCACTAATTTGGTTGGTCTTGCAGACGAGATATCCTCCCCTGAACTAAACTGAGGTACGTTGGTTTGTTTATGAATTGGTTTAGCTAACATGATATACCTTGTAGGAAGAGAATATCAAAGATGGCTAGCAAGATGGTAGACTACAGCTCACGAGATTTTCCCTATAGATCATATGAGAAGCATGGTGAGGGATATCCTCCTGACATAGCAGACGCTTTGAGAAGTTTGAAGGTAGAAATAAGGAGTTGCAAAGAAGATAATGACTGAATCATTCAATCACAAGAGAGACTTTCTAGGGCACAAGAGAAACAAGCATAGGTCAATGTGGTGATTCTTCAGAGCTTGTCAGACTTGCAGAGACAGAGACCACTTAGAATCAGTCATGGACAGGAGGATAGGACTAATGGAGCATATGGCAGTAGGTCACATGGTGGGCACATGTTGGATAGATATGAAACGGTTAGAGATGGAAGTTTCCTAGATACACCTGATAGACAAGGTAGTGAACATGAGCTTTACTCTAGTTGTAGTTGAGATAGGTATCATGGTCATCATCATTATCATCCTTACAGGAGGAGTGATAAGGGATATTTTCCGAATGAGTTCAAGAAAGCAAAGCCACCTACATTTTATAGGGAAATGAAGAAGTCATAGGATGTTGAAGCATGGTTTCTTGGGATGAATAAGTTCTTCAGGTTGCATGATTACTCGGTGAACATGAAAGTCAGGATAACAACATTCAATCTTAAAGGTAAAGCAGATATTTGGTGGGAAGATGTAAAGAATTTTAGAGGTGTTCATGAAGAGAAGTTTACTTGGAGTGAGTTCGAGAGACTATTCAATAAGATGTATAGATCGAAGAAATACTACGATGACATGGAAAAGAAATTCTATGAGCTGAAGATGGGATCTATGACCGATGAGGAGTACACTAGCAGATTTTTAGAGTTATTGAGGTATGTGCCTTAACTCAAGGAGGAGAAGGCCAAGGTTCAGAGATTCATCAGTGTGTTGTCGGTAGCATTCAAAGACAGGATTGAATTTGATGAGCCTAGATCATTGGAGGAGGCCATCCGGAAGTGAAAGCATTGTTTTGAGCAATCAAAGCGTAGATATGAGACTAAGTCAAACTGGAAAAGTAATTCAAAGAACAAAGGAAAATGGGACAAGAAGCGAACAAGACCCACACAAGACATCAAGATACAAGTAAAAAATAGAATGTGACATTTCATAAGAAGTTCTATACATCTGATAGAGGACATGGATTTCGGCCTAAGGAGAAAAACGAGGGTGCAGGTTGGAAGCCTTTGCAGTGTTGGACTTGTGGTGGAGAGCATCATAGGAGAGATTGTCCACATCATCAGGGTGGTAGACCACAGATTTACAATGCGCTGGAGGCACAGACAGTGGGGGATGTTGGACAGAGTGTTCCACGGATCTATGCAGCATTGGAGAATAGGCAGGCAGATCACCAGCCGTCTATTATCGAGATGGACGATAAGCTTTGTGATCAAGTTGTTTCTATTTTGATTGACCCTAGATCTAATTATAGTTATGTTAATCTTAACCTGGTGGATAAGTGTGGTTTGAATAAAGAAGTGCAATCATAATCTTGGTTATTGCAGTTGGCTACAAGTACAAAGAAGAGAGTTCATCATTGGGTAAGAGCTTGACCATTCTAGTTGAATGGTATGCCTACATTAGCACATTTGAATGTATTGAAGTTGGGATCATATAATGTGTTGTTGGGCATGGACAGGTTGTATCTTCATAGAACCAAGGTGGATTGTTATGACAAGGCTATTGAGTGCCTGGATGACAATGGGGAATGAAGAGCCTTGCAGGGTAAGAAGAAGGCAACATCGGTTAGAATGGTGACAACTGTATAGGCAAAGCGTAATCATAGGAAAGGGTGTGTGTTATTCATAGTGCATATTTCTAGTGACAAAGGTAAGGAATTTGAGGATGTGGATGTCTTGTGCAGGTACCCAGCTCTACGACAAGTTCAAGATATGTTTCTAGTAGAGATTCCAGAGTTTCCGCCTCACAGGGAAGTGGACTTTTTTATTGAGTCGGTACCAGGGGCAGCAACAACACCAAAGGCGCCTTACAAGATGAGCAAATCGAAGTTGCTAGAGGTGAAGTTGCAATTGAAGGAAATGCTTGACAATGGATACATTAGGCCAAGTGTGTCACCTTGGGTTGCACCAGCGTTGTTTGTGAAGAAGAAAGATGGTACTCTCAGGTTATGCATTAATTACAAGCAGTTGAACAAAGTGACCATCAAGAATAGGCATCTGTTGCCGAAGATTGATGACTTATTTGATCAATTGAAGGGAGCAGCAATGTTCTTGAAGATTGATCTGAGATCATGATACCATCAGGTACGCATCAAAGATGAAGACATCTATAAGACTCCTTTCCAGACCAGGTATGGGCATTATGAATTTGTTCTTGTTCCATTTGGTTTGACTAATTCTCAAGCTACTTTTACGTGAATGGCGAATAGTGTATTGTGTTCTTATTTAGACAAGTTTGTTATTGTATTCGTTGATGATATATTGGTCTATTCTAAGAATGAGGAAGAACATGTCAAACACTTAGCAACAATATTGATATTTCTAAGAGAGCATCAGTTGTATGCCAAGCTTAGAAAATGCATTTTCTTTCACACAGAGGTACACTACTTGTGGCATGTGATTTCTAAGGAAGGCATAGCAGTGGATCTGGAAAAGATAAGGGCTATCATGGAGTGGGAAGCTCCTATAAATGTGGATGAGGAAAGATAATTTATGGGGTTAGAAGGTCATTATATGAGGTTGATCAAGAACTTCTTAGATATTTCTTATCCTATTACGTCATTGTAAAGGAAGGGTAAGAAGTTTGAATGGACAAAAGAATGTGATATGTACAAATTCTTACAAGAGAGGACTTGGTGGAGTCATGATGCAGGAAGGACATGTAGTAAGCTAT
Organism: Pinus taeda; assembly: GCA_000404065.3. Classification (NCBI taxonomy): domain Eukaryota; kingdom Viridiplantae; phylum Streptophyta; class Pinopsida; order Pinales; family Pinaceae; genus Pinus; species Pinus taeda. The sequence goes on along the minus strand of APFE030541120.1, from coordinate 44,893 downwards.
TAATTAAGGAAACTTAATGAGCACAAGCAAAATTATCCAACACATGATCTTGAGTTGGCAATGATCATCCATGCTTTGAAGATGTGGAGGCATTCTCTTCTTGGAGGGCAGTTTATCTTGATGAGTGATCACAATGGATTGAGGTATCTATTTGACCAATCGAATCTGAATGTCAGGCAATCAAGATGGCTAGCCATGATCAGTGAGTTCAACTTTGAGATCAGGTACATTAAATGTAAAGAGAATAGGGTTAAAGATGCTCTTAGCAGGCATATACGAGTAAATCATATAGCATATATGACCTCTTATGGGACAAATTTACAGGATTAGATCTTGTAGGGAGGACAACATGATGACAGGTATATGGAGCTTATACACAAGTTACAACAGGATACAAGTGATAACGATGTGGACTATTGTCTCACAGCGGATGGCTTGGTCAGGTTTAGTGACAGGATGTATGTGCCAGACGAAAATGAGCTTAAGAAGCTTATATTGAGGGAATTTCATGCTAATCCATATTCAGGTCACCCAGGATACCAGAAGATATTGACAGCGGTGAAGAAGTTCTACTGTTGGCCAAATTTGAAGAAGGAAGTAGAAGAGTTTGTGGCTAGGTGCTTGGATTGTTAACAGGTAAAAGCAGAGTGTAAGCATCCAAGTGGTCTTCTACAGCCGATTCTGATTCCAGAGTGGAAATGGGAGGTCATTTCCATGGACTTCATTACTGGTTTTACGAGGACATCTAAACAACATGATTCCATCATGGTTGTGGTGGACAATTTAACAAAGGTAGCACACTTCATTCCAGTGAAGTCTACATATTTAGCTAATGATGTAGTAGAGGTCTTCATCAGAGATGTAGTGAGGTTGCATGGTGTATTGAAGAAAATTGTGTCAGACAGGGATGGCAAGTTCACTTCTAGATTCTAGAAAGAGTTATTTGTAGGTTTGGGTACAAAGTTGGCCTTCATCACATCTTATCATCCGCAGATAGATGGAAAGACAGAGAGGGTCAACAAGATATTGGAGGACATGTTAAGGATGTATGTGATGCATCAACAATGGAAGTGGGAAGAGTATATGTTACATGTCAATTTGTCGCCATGACACTTGATCAGTTTATGGGTCTTTTTACCGTCCGTGAACATTTTTGAATCAACTCCCTTACAAGTCAAGCAACTCAAAATATTTTGAAATAGATGAGAAGTTTGAGAAAAATAGTTGTCACACCTTGTTAAGTTCCACATGCACCGTTTTCTCTAGAGTTTCTCGCACATGCACTAAAATTGACTAAGAGAACAGCGCAGAGCTGCACTCTGTCTGCCACTATAAACCCATGCAGGTGAATTCTAGAAATTAAAAATAGAAAGTACATTCTAGAAACATAATTGGTCGAATATTTCCCAACTGAAAGCTTACAGGTGATGACTATTCGAACTATAACCCTCAAATGATGCATCTCCATCCCTTTTCTCATGGTAACCTAATCCCTTAATGAAGGAGTCTCATCCTCCTCTTGTGGATCTGAAACTTCCTCCTCTTGGCCTATAAAATGACTAGAGTGTAGAGGGATTAAGGAGGTTAGAACTCAGAGAAGACAAACTTATGTTGTTGGTTTGAGATTGGAAAGCTTGTCATCTAAGGAGGAGATTGAAGGCATTTGGGAGGGACCTCATGGCATCAAGGCAAAGGTTGTAAGGCTCCTCTTAATCTTTGATTAATACAAATGAACACTTTCTCCCATTTATTTGTCTTATTGGAATGATGAGTTGTTTAAAATTGTTTATAATGTTTATTAAGACATATTTAATTCCTAATTTCCTTGATCATTAGGTTAAGTTGTTTGGATTATTATATTGCATGTGTTTTTGATCCTTTTATGGTCGATGTTTGCAGGTCTTATCAAGCATTGAAGAGTTGCATCAAATCACAACGAGGGATTTTTATTGAGCATTTCCTAAAAGAGGTAAGAAGAAGATCATCCATTAGCTTTAATTCTTATAATTCAAATGAGCTCGACTTAGGGAAAGAATTAGTTCAATTGTCTTGCTTGTTTCTAGTTTCCATCAAGGATCTAGGGAGATTGATCTTGTCCACAAGAGGGATTGTCTGGTGTAACAAATTGGCAACCATATTGGGGAGTGTCTCTGTTCTCATCTTTTTCCTTAGTTTTTCTTTCTTATTTTTCTGATTTATCCAGAGTTGAGTCTTTATAAATTAATGGCATTTTATATTTGAGTGGTTGATTTTTTTTTTCTTCTTCTTGAGTTTTCTTCCCCTGCGTCATTTATGTTTGCTAACATATCGTAGTTCTATGCCCTTTTTGTCGTAGAAACAGAGCGCATGCACCATGTTTTCTAATGTAAACTTGCGCGGGCCTTGAATTTGTTTTTTAAATATTGCTTTCGCTTCAACCCAGGCCTGCATTTGTTTTTCTGGAAGTATCATTATCTTTGTTTGGACTATGTTGTGTCTCTTCTAAACTCAGTTGACTGCTTTGTTAATGATTTTTGAGAATTAGGTCTTTTTGAAAGAATTACTTAGGGTTTTGCCTAGTTGATTGTTGATTGATTAAAACAATATAGGGTGTCTTGTTGGTTATGATATTCTTATTTTTTTCTTCCAAATACACTGGTTAAGCCTTAGTTGTTGCTTATTTGTGGTCAAATTCACTTTGAATTGCAAATTAGTGTTTTGTAAGACCTTGTGCTTTTGTGAAAGAATTGTAGTTATTTTTTCTTGATAAAAAAGGTTGTTGCTTTCATCTTGGAAAATTTTTGCAATTGCACTATTATTATCATTAAATCAAAGCATTCATAAGGGAAATTGTTTTTTCTCCAACTCTTTTGATTGATTTCTATGTGCTTTAAAGTTTTGAGTGATTAGAGAAAAATAATATTTTGGCTTATTTGATGATTAGGGAAAACTGGAAATTAGTTTGTTGATTGCATTTTCATTACATAATAGTAAAATTGGTTGCTTAAGAAAATTGAAAAAGTTGTGAGTTTGTATTTCATTTTTCAAAAAATCATAGAAACTCTTTCTTTTCTCTAAATAGGATTTCATCGAATTTGAAAGTTGCTATTGCATTTTAGAGTGCATTAAGATTTCGAGTCATGTCATAATATCATAAGTTTCACCTTCATCACCCATTGAGTAAAGAACAACTTAATAATACAACGTTAATTAAAATTCATGTAGAATTTTACATTTTTTTAGGGCTTTGGAATAGGGAAGGAAGTAAACTTTCCAAAGCTACAAATGAACAATAGAATCTTGAGTTAGGGAGAGAAAATCCAATTATTTATGTTTTTCTCTGGGAATCTCTTCTTATACATGAGTTAAGCACGAGATCGTGTCGAATTTGGTGAAGTGATCGTACCCGCTTCATCGACCTAATATAGTGATTTGCATGTATTACAACGGTACCGAAAGGTACTTGGGGTCACTTGAAAGTAAATCTCCAATTGATCATGTGGAGAAGCCTTCAAGGGGATTGAACTTGTTACTTTGCCCTTTCATGTACATCTCATTTGTGGTTGTCTCCCCTGGTAAAATTGTTGTATTTGGTAAAATTAGTGACTATAATCCTAGGGATCTACCTAAGGTGACGACATAGGAAAGGTCTTGTTGTACCTGGAACATATGTCGACTAGACTCACTTGGACTTTTTGGAGGGTAATCTTTGTTAGTAGAGTTACTTGCACCAGACTGTTTCATTAAGCAGGTTATCAGGGTAACGGTTCCAAACACTTATTTCTATAAATCTTTTCACCTTGATCTTTGCAATGTTGGATTTCATCACCAACTAGTAAACTATTGATCTCTATGAAGAGTCAGTTTGTATGGTTTGAACTCCTAGATTTTTAGCGGGTGTTACTTTTTGTGTTGTTTAAGTTATTAGATACTTTAGGTGTAATTCAGATATTGTGTAATTAATCAATTGAAAATTTTTCATTGTGATGGAACCACCAAGACAATCACGTAGGATACTCAAGGATACCCTTGAGTATACACCGAGTCAGTTAGAAAAGATTAAAGCCGAAAAATCTAAATCATCTGGATCTGGAACTATGGTAGAAACTGAAGCTTCTGCTATAATAGATTCTGATGTAAGAGGAATTGAAGTTAATCAATCAATAACATATATTATCTTAGGTCTTGAAGTAATAGAAAATTAATTTGATCAAACTTAGAGATTAATATCACACTCAGAAGGAACTAATTTACAAATCACCGAACTCGTTCAAACTGAATTCGATATTGGAGACTTTTCAGATACAAACCCCATTTCTGAACTAGATATTGACGAACCTAAGTATGATATTTCCAAGCTTGAGATTCATACATTTGATACAAATCATATTCTGGATCCTCCACTTTCACCACATGTGAAACTCATTATTACTGATAGTCTCCCTCCTGGTCTCACTACCATTGAAGAACTAGTTTCAGACAAAGAGGAAGAACCCATAGTTTCTACCAGTGAACCAGTAGATATCTCAGAGCTTTTGTTTAGATCTCTTCACCCTGGCCCTCGGTATTTCACACCCTTGAACTTTTGAGGACAAGGGATTTCGCGATACATGACTCCTTATTCTACCGTACCAGGTTTTGACTGGTCTATGATGGCTTCTAGAAGTACCTCATCAGATACATTCATGTTTTCTACTTCTCCATAGTCAACATTGTATGGTGGTTTTCTACCACTTGGATATCACTCTCTCGCAGGATCTTATTCAGGAGCTTCCTCCTTGAACTCATCTTCAAACATGTCAACTGGTGTAATTAACCCTACCAATGAAGGTTTAACATCTGAACAATATATTAATATGATTTCCGGTAATGTTGGTAATCCACAAACCAACCCAACAGGTGGTTATTACCCGCCTAGGGGGAAACTGTCATATCCTCCTGTTGGAGGACAAACCTTTGGTGGATCTTACCCCACAGCTGGGGGGAAACCCCCTACCGGGAATTACCTTAATTATGCTCAAATTCCTCAAACAAGTTTTGGTGAGCTTGTTATGCCACAACCCGATGTTAGAATGCCTTACCCTGGAATGAATACAATTTAGAACCCTTCGTTAAATCAACAATCATTTCCAGTTGCTTCTCAAGTACCTTTGTACTAACCTGTTCAACCTCTCAGACAACCCATACAACAAATACCTTTTCAAGTCCAACCAACTATCCAGGTTAATCTATTGACACATACCCAACAACCACTTCAGCATCCTATCCCGAGTACTCCTCAAACATTGGTGCAGTCTGTTGTCTCAACGACTGTTCAGAATCCAAGTTCGGGTTTGCCTCAAACTCCCATTCAAGGAGTATCATAGGTAATTGTCCTGCTTACATCACAGGTTACTATGCAACCCCTTATTCAGTCTTTACCTCAAGTATCTGGTGTTCAATCCATTCCTACAATTCCGTCAACACCCCAAATACCCGTTGTACAACCTAACATCCCATATATGAAAGTACCATTTCAAGGGCTACCTTTCCAAGGTTTACCCCAGAGTCAGTTTGTTCAAGGACCATCTTTTAAAACTCAATTTATCTAAGGTCAACCTTTGCAAAATCAACCCTTTCAAGGACATTTCATCCAAGGTTAAATGGGTAAGAGTCTCCCATTTCAGAATCAACCATACCCAACTCATACGTGTCAACAACCTATACAATGGCAATATGGTATGGCTCATCCTGGATATCCAGGAGGTATGCAGATTACAACTACTCAGGCTATCCCAAGACATCCTGGATATCCTCCTCCCAGTACGGGGCTCATCCCTCAAGGTTATCGGTATCCATCTCAGGTTCCTAACCGCCAGTTTCCCTTCATTGCAACTTTGGATTTTCCTGACCTCTCTCGGTTAACTAATGATCCACTTTTTTATTTACCATTTTGGCAAGCCATTCATAATAAGTTTCCCAGTGATAGTCCTAAGTTTGAAGGTAAGTCGAGTGAAGATCCATCCAACCATGTTATGAATTATCACCTTTGGTATGTGTCCAACTCATTAATCGAAGATTATATTAGATTACGACTTTTTCAATGAACCTTAACCAGTTCAAAAGCCAATCGTACGTAGAATAGTCGCACACTTTCTTCGGTACATTTAATGCCCTTGCTACAACTTTTTTTACCCATTTTCAGTTGCCCGTTCGATATGAGAAGGGAACTGAACTTTTAACTTCTTTGAAATAGTCAACGCCAACCCATATCTCAAATCACATTCACAAATGGAGACGAAGACGTTTCCTAGTTAAAGTTTACATTCCAGACTAGATTCTGGCCAAATGGTTCATAAAATCTCTTTTACCAGTAATAACTGAAGATGTGGCCAAAAGGGGTGTTGTAATTGAAGAGCAGGTAAATTCTCGTGCTCAATACCTTGATCTTGTTTATACTCAGTCTGGTACTTTGTATGAAAAATCCTAGATTTATCCCGATCTAGTCAAACTAATCCAGCTCTTATAGGATCACATGCCACAGATGGCATGATTGGTTTCGTGAGCTAGAAATCTAAGAACAAAAAGAAAAATTCTAAGAAAAATCAGATTTCAGCTTTACCTGATTCACCTGGAGAAGATCCTTCTCCCGAAATTACTTCAGAAATTGACGTCATGGAGTCATCTACTGACAAGGGTAAGCAATCTGAAGATAATAAAAAGGGAAAAGGAAAGACTAAACAAGGCACTCGTTCAAAGGAGAAATCAAATAAGACAGAACCGTTTGATGAAAAGAGGAAACCTCGGTATCCTTGCTTAATTTGTGAGGAAGATCATTACACGAAGGAGTGCCCACATCATGCCGAAGTTTCCAAATTCGTCAAAAGTTCACCCACACCCACTATTTTGAAGGATCCTTTTCCTCCCCAAGACATTAAAATAGTTTCTCATGACCAATAATCCTCATCCCCATCGACAATTATCATGATGATGTCTTCCAGAGTTATGGTAGCAATGAGATCCAAAGATTACATGTCAAAGAATCATGTTGAACATGGAGATGACTCCAGTTTACCTGGTCAAGCTTCCACATCTACTCCTCCTTCTTATTAACCTCCGACTTCTAAGGGTATGCTTTGAAAGCTGGCCTTTAATCCTCATGCAAGGGCTGCTCAAAACTATAACATCGTCGAAAATCTGGCTATGTCACCTTCGACAATGTCTGCCCTTGAAGTGCTACAAACTTGCGCAACACAAAGGAAATTATTATTATCAGGCATAGGAGCAGTAGATCCTCAAGACTCCAATTTGATTGTTTTCTATCTCAAAAATCATGGCCCGCGTCTCCCGCACCAAATGGCTTTTCAGATACCAGTTCACGTCAAAACTCGATGAGTTTTTCGAATGGTTATTGACAAAGGAGCGTCGACATGTATGATGTCCATTGCTTGTTGGAAAGCCTTGGGTTATTCAACAATCAATCAATCTCCCATGACTTTGAAAGCCTTCAATGGGAGAGGTTTTCATCCGTATGGACTTTTAAATGATTTTCCAGTTGAATAGACATTGTGGTTGTTGATCCTCAACTTGACTATAACATTTTGCTTGGTCGGAGCTGGACTTATGCCATGGAGGCAATAGTCTCATCATATTTTAGGATGATTATGTTTCTTCACAAAGAAAGAATTGTGAAAGTGGACCAATTATCCTACTATACCTCAAACCCTAATTCCACTGGTAGTATCCCATTTGTTGGAAAAGAAACCACTCCATATGAAGAAGTTGGCGTTGGTCTCCTCAAATACTCATCTTTGATGGGAACTTTGCATTCCATCCACCCATTTTCCTTCATAATGAAGCACAGATTAACATGATTACATCAAATACTTTCAAATTGGGAGATTCGTGGAAAGTACCCTTAGAATCAGAAATGATCTTATATAGCGATGAAATGCCTTGTAGCCCTTTTGAGTTAGCCTATGAGGCAATTCAGTCTTTTTCCAACTCATCAACGTCTGAAAACAATCACACGAATATGATTATTGATGAATATTCTCATTTGTCAGGTTTGGAACCAATCTCTATGCTTGATCCTTTTAACACGTATTTTTTAATTGATGAAGGGATTATGGAAGTTATGCCCTTGGACGAAATGCCATGGAATGATATTCATCATCGCTCAACTTTCTTGCCATCCTTTGACAAAATTGAGAATAATTTCTCGTCTATGTTTTCATTTGAGACCCTTGGTGATCCTTAATGTCTGATATCTACCCTTTCTTCCAATTCTGAATAGAATTTAGGGAACATATCGGCCACGATACCTATAGACATCTCAGTGAAACCTGAGATAACTGAAAATATTCATATAGGAGCTTCTTGTTCATTAGAAGAGATTCAAACTTATAAATCCCTATTTAAGGACTTCTGAGACATCTTTACCTGGTCGTATGAAGAAATGCCAGGAATCGACCCTAGCATAATTGTACATGAAATAAAAACTTATCTGGATGCTAAGTCAGTTAGACAACGATCACGTCCTATACATCCACGAAAAGCTACTACTATCAAAACTAAGGTTGAAAAATTGCTAAAAGCAGGATTCATTTACCATGTTCCTTTAACCAATTGGGTATCAAATATTGTGCCCATTAATAAAAACAAGGAACTATTCGAGTATGCATTGATTACTGAGATATCAATAAAGCATGTCCCAAGGACAATTATCCAGCGTCGTATATTGACCAGATTGTCGACGACTGTGCCGGAAATAAAAATTTTTCCTTCATGGATGGCTTTTCTGGCTATAATCAGATAAACATACTCCGTGTCGATCAATATAAAACCGCATTTATATGCCCATGGGGAAATTTTTCTTATTGTAAACTCCCATTTGGTATAAAAAATGTTTGCGCCACTTTTCTGCGAGCCATGTCTTATGCATTCCACGATATCAAGCATGTTGTCCAACCTTATTTCGATGACCTACCGACTCATTCAATGAAAAGGCAGGATCACCCATTACACTTGAAAGTGATTTTGATTAGGTGCAGACACTACAATATTTGCTTGAATCCGCACAAATATGTGTTTTGTGTGCAATCAAGTCAGCTTCTAGGTTTCATTTTTTCGAGGGAAGGCATTCGTGTCAACCCCCTCAAGGTAAAGGCAATTTTGAATTTACCTGCTCCTTCTAGCCTTCCTCAACTCCAAAGTTTTCAAGGGAAGGAAAACTTTTTGCGTAGATTCATCCACAATTATGCTAAAATAACCTAGGGTTTTTCTCGACTATTGAAAAAGGGCATTCAATTTTTTTGGGATGAGCTTGCTGATAAATCTTTTGATGCATTAAAACATGCACTGACCAAGGCACTGTTACTACTTTCGCCCGATTATCATCGAGATTACTTTCTGTACTTAGGTGCATCTGATGCCACCATTGGCATGGTGTTAGTCCAAGAGGATGATTCTAGTAGTGAACATGTGATTTACTATTTGAATAGGAGTCTCACTAAAACTGAGATTAAATATGTATAGGTGGAGAAGCTAGCCTTGGCACTGTGCAAGTTGTTCATTGATTCTACCACTATATACTTCTCCAAAAACAACTATCATTTCAGATTGCAACCACATGATGTACATTCTCACTAAAAAATTGCTGGGGGGCAAATACTCCAAGTGGATAGTTATCTTACAAGAGTTTTATTTGGAATTTGAAAAATCCAAATCAAAGAAATATTTGATTTTCACTGAACTATTGTGTGACTTTCCTCATACTGATATAGAAGTTGTAGCAGAAGATTCTTTTGCTAATGAATCTCTCTTTCTTATTAGTAAGTTAGATATGTGGTATGGAGACATCATTATATATCTCCAAACACAAACATTTAGGCCTGACTTATTCAAAACTGATTGTCGTCGAATTCAATACCAATCCCAACAATACAATATTATTGGCGACACTCTTTATCGTCGTGGTGCTGATTATATATTCTAACATTGTTTAACTTTGCAAGAGGCCGAAAAAACATTAAATGATTGCCACTCTGGAGCGTGTGGAGGTCACATGTTTGGGTATGCTACTGCCCAAAATATATTACGTGTTGGCTATTTTTGGTCGTTAATGTTTAAAGATTGCGTTACTACAATTTGCAAATGCCATAATTTCCAAATCTATGATAAAAAATGCGAGCACCAACAACTCCTCTTCACCCATTAGGGGAATTTTGAGGTCTAAAATGGGCCTCCTAAGGAAATTATAAAATAATAGTGGAAATAATAAAATAGAATTAGATTACATCATCAAATTTTAGAGGAAAAAAAAAAAAAAAAACTAGTTTTTTAACTCTTATTTTCAACTTATCTCCCTATGGATTTACTCAAATTTCGAGTAGAAACACTCGTTGGATGTAGAATGATTCCTCATCCAAGGAGTACCCATTTTTCATACTTTCAGTGGATACTCCTTGGATGAGGAATTAAATTTTTTAACCAATGAGTACTCTTGCTCAAAATTTGAGTACAAAATTAGGGAGATAAGTTGCACACACGAGTTGAAAAAGCAGGTTTATTATTTTATTATTTTTTAATATTTTTACCTTTTTAACCAAGAATGGTGAATCATCCCCCATGGTTTACATCATCATCTTGAATCCTATTGGTTCTTATAAATTTTATTTTGGTTATACATTTTTCTTCGGAGGCCCATTTTGGACCTCAAAATTCCCCTAATGTTGTCATAGTTGTCGGTCCTTTTGCCAAATGGGGTATCAACTTCGTCACATGTAACCATCACTTAGCCGAGGGGCATGGATACTTTATCCTTGCAGTCAATTACTTTACAAAATGGGGCGAGGCGATGCCTACATATAGAGACGACAATGAAACTGCAACAATTTTCATTTTCAATCATGTGATTGCTTGGTTTGGTGTCCCACAAGCTATTGTTATAGACCATGGTAGTCATTTTTGTAACTTTATGATGGTCAAATTATTCACACAACTCGGCCTTCTCCATGATAGCTCTACTCCGTATTATCCACAAGATAATGGTCAGGTCGAAGACGTCAATAAAGTTTTAACCAATATGATTAAATAGATAGTTGGTACGCATAAAGGAAACTAAAATTCTATGCTCTTTTCAGCATTGTGGGCTTATCGTACTACTGTAAAAACATTGAACAAGTTCACTCCTTTCCAACTTGTTTATGGTTTGGAAGCAGTATTACCTATTGAATATGAAATCCCATCCCTGAAACTAGCTATCAAATCATTACCTGCTACCTCTGCAGACAAAGAACGCTTTGTACATCTAGCTCATTTAGATGAAAATCGCCGTAATGTTGTACTGGCTAGTGAGGCTCACCAAAAACGTGTCAAAGCCCAATATGATCAAAACGTTAATCCTCGTTCATATTCAGAAGGTGACCTAGTCTTGGTTTATGATCAAGCTCATGACAAATTAGATGCAGGGAAATTCGAGCCCATGTGTTATGGCACTTATATCATAAAACGTGTATTAGCTAAAGGTTCCTATGAGCTAGTTGATTACAATGATATTCCTTTGGGAAAGCCCAAAAATGGTCTTTACCTAAAGAAATATTTTGCATAAAATTTTGGTGAATGTTTGTACATTATTTACCAGTTTTTAGGTATGTGTGATGGTTAATGTTTTTTTACATTTTCTACTACTTCTCTCGCTTATCTCGTTTTTACACTTGATTTGCAGATGTCGACGTTCTCTCAGACTTATGTTGGATTTGTTGATGGCGCTAGTCGTAGTACCCATAATTTATCTTCCGCAACCTGGGTTATCTATTCACCTAGTGATGAGCTAGTCTCTTTTCATGGAATATGTCTCGGTCAAACGACGAACAATATAGTGAAATATAGCACAGTCATTGAGCTATTAGCTGATGCCATCACATTTAGTATCCAACGTTTGATCGTTAGGTTAGATTCAGAGCTCGTGGTATTACATTTAAATGGTGTCTATACAGTAAGGAGTCTACCATGTTAAGAGTATTTTTACAAGTCTCTCTCTTGGAAAGGCAATTTGATTACATCGAATATCAACACATTTCAAGATATTTAAACACATTGACAAATGCATTGGTGAATCATGTGTTAAATAAACATTTTCAACATTTGTAAATTAAAAACAATATTCATTCATACATTGATCAAGATAAACATATAAAAAGTAGTAGATATTTCATTAAAATAGAGTTTGTATAAAAGTGTGTGTCTACAAAATATGTCATCTGAGGACATAAGGCCCCGTGGCCTTTTATTTTCCGAATATGTTGACACCAAAAAGTCAAAATGTGGTCCTAGAAACTAGAACATCTAAGCATGATGATGCTCATGATAACAAATGATAACACGAGAAACTCGACGCAACAAATGTCTGAGAGGCCCTGGAACCCCAACTACATGTCTCTGATAGGTGCATGGAATGTCATCGGTCCTAGTCTCTGGGATGTTGGAAGTCAACCTCTCAAGGTTATGCTCTAACTTTGTCAGGATATCATCTGCCTCTCAATTCGCTGCCGCAGCTGCTATAGTCTGCTCACCTCGTCTATCATATTGTCTCATCTCGACTGGTCAGGTCATACCCACATCTGCACATGCATTTCGGATAATTAGCCTTTGAAGACCAAAAACACATATAAATTAAAAATTTGAAAATATGTCAAAATGAGAAATTCTCACCTAGATCACCCCACTGAGTTCCGACTGGAAGTGGGATATCAAGATCACCTCTGTAATCCATCCTGGCATACAGAAAATCCTCAATTGGAACAATATGTTGGCCTAACCAGTCAAAAAAAATATGTCATATACCTCACTACTGGTCCATCACTTCCATGGCATGCCATCAGTGCAACCCACCTCATCATGTGTGGATCCCTGGAACCCCCCTCGCCTGCCAAAATATGTTGTGGTCGGAGGATAGGAACCCTCTCTAGAGAAAAAGCAACAAGAATGGCACCATAACCAAAATTATTCAGTTTTCCATTCTTGCACCTATTCAACTGGCCCTTCATATTCACCACCATTGCCTCACACCAGTTGTATACCATGGATTCCCGGCATTCCACAACCGTCTGCATCTGTGCCTGTGTGGCTAGATGAAGGGCAACACTGCCACACAATTTGTAAACAATGAAAGCAATGGTCCTTAGGGGTAAAAGCTCGATGGCCTGAATATCAATTTTTTCATCCTTGTATGGTGCACCCCTACAAAATCGTCGTAGATACCCATCAATAGTATCTCCCCCCATCCTCAATCCGAATAGTGAAGGATCGACTCCCTGATGAGACAACCCAGTTAAGAAGTAGATGTCATAAGCATCAATGGTAAGGCGATGATCGACAATCGCAAAGCACTGTTCCTGGACATTCCAGGTCCTTCCCATCCACATCATCAGATCTACCTGAGATTTCATCCCAGGAATGAGCCAGTATTTCAGGAGGCCACAAGTCCTGAGAGCTTGCATGGTGTCCAGATCTTCCAAAGCTATTGAATCATTGGCTTCATGCTATCTTTCCCTGCACTCCATTTTGAGCAATCAAATGATCTGAAATGACCATTTTAAAGCAATTAGAATCATCATAAAATCTCATATCATGTTCTTTCTAGCTCAAAACTTGTTTAAAAATAAAACCTCGGTGCCTATGTGACCACCCTTTTACATATAGCGCACAACTGTGCAGTTTTTTCCCGCAGAATTCCACACATGCCATGATTTTCTGTGTGGAAAATTTTATTGGCATGCGCAGGCCCGATTGAACAAAACTCGCATAGGGTCGACGACGCATTGTTAAACAAAGTTGTGCTCTAAAAAATTAAATGAAAGTTCAAAATGAAATTCTAAACAGATAAAAAGCTAAGTTAAGGAGAGATATTCTACCTACACTACAACAAAACCCTGTGATTAGCATCCCTTTTTTCTTCCTTTTTTGCGTCTAGAGCCCATTTTTGGTGCTATTTGTGTCCATTTATAAAATATGGTGCAAAAATTGATGCAAAGTTTGCACCAAGTTTTTCACCAAGTCTTACACCAAGTTTAGCACTAGGTATTGCAATAGGTTTTGCATCAGGTTTTACACCAGGTTTTACGCCAAGTTTTATGGCAAGTTTTGTGTCATCCTTTGCACCATGTTTTGCATCAAGTTTGGCACCTATTTTTGTTTCACCAACTTTTGTATCATTTACTGCATCCACTTTTTGCGCCTACACTTGCATCAACTTTTTCATCATCTCTTGCATCCTATTTTGCATCATTTTTTAAATTATTTTTTGCATCCATTTTTACATCATTTTTTGCATCCCCTTTGCGTCAAGATTTGCACCAGGTTTTGTGTCACATATTGTATCTACTTTTGCATCTAATTTTGTTGCATCAACTTTTGCATCATATGTTTCATCTATTGTTCCACCCATGTTTATGTCCACTTTTGCATCCCTTTTTGCATCTTATTTTTCATCTTCATTTGCTTCTTTTTTTGCATCTATCATTACATCCACTTTTGTTGTGACACTATTTGTACCATGTTTTGTACTTACTGTTGTACCCATGTTTGCTTCCAATTTTGCATCCATCTTCACATCCACTTTTGCATCAAAATATTGCATCTATTTTTGCATCCACTTTTGTGTTGGGTTTTGCATCTCATTTTGTATCATCTTTTGCATCTACTTCCATTGCATCCATATTTTTCATCCAATTTTGTTTCTTCTTTTGCACCCATGTTTGTATCCTTTTTTCATCCCTTATTGCATCTTGTCGTGCATCCATGTTTGCATATTTTTTGTGTTTTTTATTACATCCACTTTCTCACCCACTTTTGTTGTGCCATATCTTGTGCCTATCATTGAAACCCACATTTTCTTCCAATTTTGCATCCACATTTGCATCCTCTTTTGTGTCCAAGTTTGCATCAAATAATTATTCTATTTTTTGCAACCCATTTTGCATCTACTTTTACATCCACTTCTGATATGTCCAATTTTGAATCTAATTTTGTGTCCACTATTGCACCCATGTTTGGTCCATGTTTACATCCATTTTTTAATCCAATTTTGTCTCCTTTTTGCATCCAAGTTTGTGTCTTTTTTTTTTGTTCATTGTTGTATCCACATTTATTTCACAACAGTTCATGCTAAGTTTTATGCCTACTATTACACTCGTGTTTTCTTCCACTTTTTCATCCATGTTTGCATCCTATTTTGTGTCCAAGTTTGCATCAACTATTGCAGCTGCTTTTTCATCCACTTTTGTGTCAGTTTTTCTGTCTTGTTTTGCATCTACTTATGTTGTGTCCACTCTTCATCCAATTTTACATCTATTGTTGCCCCCATTTTTTTTTAACTTTTGCATCCATTTTCCAACTCTCATATATTTTTTGCATTGATGATATTTCTTATGACATTAACAATTATGAACAACTGATGACAATGTCAATAATTATGATGATGATGATAATGAATATGATGACGATGACATGAGTTGTGATTATTATATAATCAAAATGATGATAAAGATGATGGGGGTTATAATGACAATTATGATGGATATGCTAATGACCCTGGAAAATCTTCCCAATTTTTAAATGTTGTCATGGTCATAATCATAATCATTATCTTTAGAGTCATCTTCCAATTCATCATCATTTGATCATCATTATCATTATTTTCATCTTGGTAATCATCAACAACAATAATGGCATGAATGATGATTATGCTTTTCATGACGAAGTTGACAACAATGATGATAGAAATTACAGCAATTATGATGATGGGGATGATGAAAATTATAATGATGATGATAATGGTAGTGGTGATGATGATCATCGATCATCTCTAAAAAATAAAGTTGTCATTTCTCTTGCATATATCATGTGTCCTAACAACCCTTTTTGACCAGTCATAATATTTTTTGGGTTGATGATATTTCTTACGACACCTATAATTATGAACAATTTATGACAATGTCCATAATCATGATGATGATGATGATGATGACGACATGAATGGTGATTATGATGATAATGCAATGATGAGATTGATGGTGGTGATGATGATGATAATGAAGATAATGACACTCCCTCTAAACTACGGAGATACTCATAATGAGACAAAAAAGTACTCTCAAGTTGAAATATTCATATAAGAAGGGATCTGGATTGATAAACATCAACAATGATTTAAATCATCATAGCCAACATTGTCAAAATAGAAAGGCCTTGACTAACAAGTTATATATCTCCATTAGATCATAGCACAATGTTGGGAGGCATAAATTTGGACACCACTGCCTCTTTAGGCACTTACCGCACTAGGATGTTCATCAGGCATGTCCTCACATGATTATTTCTTAATCCATTGTCATAATATTTGACACCAGGAAATGTCGATCCTCATGACTATTCTTATCTTGGATTAATGTACTTGACTTATGGCGGTTAGTCCTAGTCAAAGCAAAAATTCTCAAAGAATATTGGTCCCAGATGTTTATCTAATCCACCATCCTCCCTATTGGTCTCTTTAGTAGGCTTACGACTATTAGTCTCAGCCATAGTACATGACAAATGGATAATATGGTGTCAATTCTCACTCCCTCTCAACCAGGGACGAGACATCCACAAGCATAAGCGTTTCTCAAGAATACCCATCATTTTCATTGGGAATAACATCATTAATTTGTTTTCATCGCATGACGCCTTTATGATTAAGCATTCATAGATTTGTGGCAAAATATTTCCCCTTTTTGTTATTTGTGATGAAAGAAAATAAAAAAGTGAAAGACAAAATCATTAAATATACACTATAATGATTTATCTAAGTCTAAACTCTAAGGTTAAAGTGAAAATTGTGAATATTATATCTATGAGTTGTTCAAAACTTACAAAAACCTTATTCCTTAAGTCCTATATATAAGAAAAATCAAAAGAAAGAAAAATAAGGCCCAATGAATGGTAACTCATGTATTCACACCCTCTTTGGAAAACATATGAATATATACACTCCTAGTCACACTTGATCACATGTTTGTGATGGTTAAATCATGAAGTCCTCTTTCCCCTTTCATTTTCACTTCATCATTTAAGCACCTAATTGAAGATCTAGGGAATTTTTCGTGCCTAAGGGTTTCATGTCTACTCTTGGTTTACTTAAGTCACACTACAGTCAATCACGTGACAGAGTGAAATACTTAAGTTTGTGGAGTTATTAGAATAGTGTATTAAGTTAGTCACCACACACACATGTATTACATGTCATTGATCCACATGTGTGGGTTGGAGACTCATTTCTTGAGACATTTAATGGATACTACTTTAGGGCCTTGATGGTATATCTTACAAAATCTCTTGGTAAACATTGTGATTCATCCTTTCTGTTCCTCGAGACACTTGATAATATTGAAGTCACTCCCAATAGTCCATGGAGATGGGGAGTATAAATTACTTGTGCTGGAAATAGAATTGAGAAATAGAGGTTTTCCATTTGCGATATTGGATTCATAGACATTGGATACATGGTAGTAGTCCTTGATGTCAATTAACTAAAATTATATTGTCATAATGCAAAAGAGGTAAACATATTGGTAACCTTGATGTCTTGAACATTCCAAATAATAGTCATTCCACCCAAGTATATCTAATCATCAACCACTACTACTAGGAAATTCCTCCCCCATTTTCTAATTGTATGAGGTAGAACCTCACTTAATATTTTTATTTCTTATATCAACATTATTGATGGATGCTTTGCATACCATTTTTCTTTTAGGAGTATTTGTTTTCCTTTACTATTGAGATCCCTCAATGTTCCATGAGACTATTTTCACGGAGAATTTACATAGAAAGGAAGTATAATGTGACTAAAAAAAACATGTTCCAAGATTAAGTTAGGACAATGCCACTTCATGACTCCTATATTTACTTAATCTCGGACTAAATGGTGAACTTGATAGCCTTAAGGGAAATTAACCAATGAAAATCTCAAAAAGAGATGACTTTTGACTTTATCACATACAAGTTAATATACTAAAAATTACATCCATAAAAATTTCATCAATTAATGAATCTTTAAAAAAAATATCCAAAATAATTTCCTCAAGCAGTGGAGCATTACATTATAAATTACAATCTATAAACCTTTTGGTAACTTTTTGCTAAACCATGTTCAAAACCAACATATTTAATATTGATATTTAACAATAGTATGGAAAATAACACATTTTCATAAATTAAATAACATGTTATAAATCCTAAGAAATGTCACTAACATAAAACTAAAAAGCATGCAACTAATGAGAGTGGCCACTCAAGGCCACCATAAGACAATTAATCTATTAAGACAAGGGGTAATGGGGAAAGAAATCTACAAAGGTCAAACGCAAACCTATTTAACTTTATTGTTTTATTAGGTGCAAGTTGAACATCTCAAGATATAATGAAGAGAAGAATTAATTTTATTGCATTAAGAAAACCCAAGCACATTCTATAACTTAGCAAGGAAGAGATGTATAATACACATCTCAGCGACACAATGCATGGCATTAAGTTACTTTTTTATATATAATTTAAACTTATATCATAAAATCACAAATTTAGCATGAATGGATTTTAAAATCCATTTTTATAAAAAGAAAATATAATTTTTGTTATAAAAAAAAAACCAGAAACTAAATATATTCTTTTAGAAAATAAAAAAATACTAAACTGAATATATATTAAAAAAAAACTTAAACTTAAGCAAATATATATATATATTTTAAACACTTCCCTCCATTCTAAGAAGCAAAATAATAATAGAAATAAGGACGGGCCAAAAATATTCCTTTCCTTGGTAAGTGTTTCGCACCATTCATTCCACCCACTCGAGTTATTTCATAAAACAGAGATAAGTGTTATTTCACACTCTTTTGGCAAAGCCTATTGAGATTCTCTTATGATATATCTATTTCTTGATGGAGTCCTTGATTTATTGATCAAGTTTTGATTCCTTGGAGATTAATTAGAGCAAAGAAAACATGAGTACTCTTAATTCCTAGTTCAATGCCTCTAATGGTGGACACAAGGCAAGGGAGGGGTTGCTATCGTGGTCATAACTCCAAGTTCATTGTCTCTAATGGTGGATGAGGCAAGGGAGGGGGTTGTGGTCATGGTCGTGGTCGTGGAGTTTTCTATTTTACATTATATTTAGGGAGTTCAAAGAAATTTGAATGGAATCATTTTCGTCACTAGGTATAATGAATTAAGTGTGATAATAGATAAAATGAAGTAATTATTTGTGAGCATTTGTTCTTGAACGAACATTAGGATCCATCTTATTATAGAGAAAAGTACATGCATTAAAAACAACTCCAAAATTTCATGTGACATTCATATGTATGCGTTTATTTTTCAAATTACAACAATTACTTTTTCATGTGAAATTCTTTTTTTGTTAAAATTCTTCTAATTCTAATTTGAAACATATTGTAATTTGAAATAAAGCTTCCAGTAAATATTAATTTACCAATTCTACATGGAAATCATAAGAAACATTCACAATATAATATGACGAACAAATGGGTACCTACTTCATATGGATTAAAAAATGCTTCTACTACTTAATGTGAATTACAAGTGTAATCTTAGTTGGATCTCCAATATATCCTAAGCCATATTTTCATTTTATTTTTAGTAGTATTAAATGTTATTATGTCCTACCTCATTTTATTGTTAGCATTGTAATAAAAATATGCATTTTTCTATAGAATTAGTACTAACATGTAATATTGTATTTTTTTTCCAGAACGCTATAGGTAATGACCACGAAGATGATGATATAGACTATGTTTAGATTACATCATATATCAGAGATGATGATGATGAGGATGACGATGGTATTGGTGATGATTATGTGGATGATATTATCAGGATGGTCAAGATGATGATCATGGAAATGATCTTAAGGATGGGCTTGGCTATGATTTTCGTGGTGCTAGCTAGCCATGCGTTATTTTTTATATTTAGTTGAATCTCTTAATATGGTAATCATACATTTGAATTTTAGTTTATTTGAATAATGATGATGATACTATCGGTACTATCTTGTTATCTTGTGAATATGTTGAAAATTGTTTACAAATTTTTTATGAAGAATTATTGTGTATGATGAGATTCCTATTTTTTTATGGACGTTGTGAATTTACCTTAGCATAATGATATCTATGAAACATTTCTATTTGGTAATCTTAAATTGAATTTTAGTTGATTTTATTAAATATGATGATGATATTATCTTTTTTATCTTGTTCTTTTATGCATATATTGAAAATTATCAACATTATTTTGATGGAGAATTATTGTGTATGATGATATTACTATCTTTTGATGGATACTGTGAATTTACCTTAGAATAATGGTGTTATGAAATATTTTGATATGATAATCACACATTTGAATCTTAGTTGATATTATTAGTATTATCTTGTTACTTTATATATGTGTTGAAACCTGTCAATGCTTTTTTATGGAGAATGATTATTTATGATGACATTACTATTTTTGGATGTAATGTTGTGAACTTACCTTGGAATAATGATATCTACGATAAATGTTGATTTAGTAGTAATATATGTATATTGAAAATTGTCAAAGATTTTTTGATGGAGAATTGTTATATATGAGGATACTGTGATATTTTTTTATGAATGTTGTCAATTACCCTTAAATTTGCTTACAAATACTAAGTTATGAATTTGAATTGTGATATATTCTTAAATGTGTTATACATGAAAATACCTACTCATTATCTTGGAGGAGAATACTATGTTGTTGGTTGAAATACCCCTTTCTCCTAAACTATATAAGCCTATAATACAAGTTATGCACCATGAGGACCATGGTATACTAGTCTATAACAAGTTGTCCCCTTCATCTAACTTTTGTTACCAAAATAATAACTACCTAAGAAAAAATTAAGAAACTAAAAAAATAATGCCATGTAGAAAACCTTTTAATATATCATTTTTATTATTCTTTTACCAAAATTGCCCAAATAAATGTCACTTTTATAAAAAATAACCGTCTACATGTATTTTATATTGAAATTAATTTATTAACACAAGATTTAAGAAAACTTCAATTTAAAAGGGAAATTTAAAATATAAATTTAAGATACTCAAATAAATGCACTTTTATCAAAATAACCATATATTTATATTTTATATTTAAATTAATTTATCAATACAAGATTTAATAAAATAAATTAAGAAAGTAAATTTAAAATTTAAATTAAATTTAGGATTTAGGATTTTATATTTAAATTTATTTATAACATGCATGATGTATCAACTTCATAAAAAATCTAGATCTTCCTAACTTTTATAGAGTTAAGATATTAATTTTATTTTTAATATTTAATACAGTTAGTCACTTGGCAAGATAAATTAGTTAAGTTGATATGATTAAATAAAAGATCCATTGCATAGTCACGACCTTAAGTCTTGTAAATTTTAAAGGATTTTGATTGGCTTAACATTATGACATGGAAATTCAATTTAACAATTGTTAAAAGGTAAACCAAGGAAAAAACTGAGTTAACTAGAATTTGACACTATCTTGTTTCACTTTTCAGAAACTCATTATGGTGGAAATGTGAATCTTTTTATCCTCATCTTTAGATTTTTCGCTAAAAAATAAAAGCATACAAAAAGTGGAAAGCCCATTAGCATGAACTTTTCCCTAAGCCACAAAAGCAATCTAAAAGTGGAAAATGCCATTTTATATGAGGAAACATTATTCAACCCCAAAGCTTTGCCAAAATTGAAATAATGAGGAATTTGGGAAATCTTCATAGCCTTCACTTTCCTATATATTGGAGGCTTGGCCATTGAGGAAATGATGGGAATTCATGTATTGTCATGCTGCTGAAATCTATATTGAGAGGGAGAGTTTTGGAGCTAGGAGTTGTTCATTCTTTACTTATCCTATTTAGCTAATGAATGTATGGGATTTTGGTTTATATTTATTTATTCAGTAATATTTATATGTTTATGATAGTTTCAATTATCAAGATGTTATGTTGTGAAGTTTTGTTTGTTCTCTCTCTTGTGTGTAGGACCAAGATTTGGAGCTATCTAGGAGCACCTCCCAACTACACTAGAAACTCCAACAAGACCTACATGCGAGGACTTACATGAATTCATTCTTCTTTTCTTAATCTATACTCTACATCTTGATCTACTAAGAATCCTGAGCCCTCGAACAACCTTTCTCTTAATCAGTCTATCTTAGGTTTCTAGGATAAACTAAGAGGGTTTTATGTTCATCTAACTGTACATTAAATCCTACAACAAAATGATATTTAGATACTGTAATATATTTCACTATGTAATAAAATTAGTAAAATGGAAGTAAAATTAAAACTCTAAACAAGAAGCCAAAAGTGGATGTAACCATCGATGCAAAATTGGGAGTAGAATTGGATGTTAAGCTAGCCATTAAAAAAAGATGCAAACAATGAGACAAAAGGGGTTTTAAAGTATAATTAAAAAATGGTGTAAAACTAGACACAAAGAAGGGAACAAAATAGGGCATACAAAAAGATACCAAATTGGGCACAAACAGGGATGTAAAAATGGAGGCCAAAATGAGGATGCAAATAATGGTGTAAAATTAGGATGAAAAATTTGGTGCAAAAAGGATGTAAGAAAAGACACAAAACAAGAAGCAAAATGGGACTAAAAAAGGGTGAAACTAAGGATGCCAAAAATGATGCATAACTAGATGAAAATTCAGACTAAAATCTAGGTGCAAAATGAGATGCAAATATGGACACAAAATGTGGCATAAAAAAGCATGCAAATTTGGATGCCAAAAAGGATGCAAAATTAGACACCAAAAATGATGCAAAATTGGACATAAAAAATGGTGAAATTTTGGACATAAAAGTAGAAAAGATGGTGCGAAAATGGGCATAAAATGGCTCAAATTTGGATGCAACATTGGATGCAAAATTAGGTGCAACAAATGATTCAAAACTTGGTGCAAAAACAAATACAAACGTAGATGAAAAAAATGGCTCAAAATTGAATGTAAAATTAGACACAAAATGGGATTTAAAGGTGGACGCAACACATGGTACAACATAGGGTGAAAATTTAGATGCTCAAAAGGATGCAAAAATGGATGCAACAAATGTTGTTAAAAATGATGTTAAATTAGATGCAAAAAATGATGCAAAAATAGGTGCAACATAGGATGCAAAAAAGGGAGACAAATGAAACGAAAAAGTGGATTAAAAAAATGGTGCAAAAATGGATGAAAATTTTGGCATTAAAACAAATTCAACATACGATGCAAAATTAGATGCAAAAATGGTGTAAAAAAAGGCAGAAAAGTTGATGCAAAAATAGATGTAAAAACAAGTACAAAATTGGAAGCAAAAAATGGCATAAGACTAGATGCAAAAACTAGCACAAACTCGATGGAAAAAAGGCACTAGATGAGATGCAAAATATGGTGTAAAACTCGATGCAAATTACGACACAAAAATAGAAGCAAAGAATGACACAAAACAGGAAGCAAAAAATGATGCAAAAATAGATGCAAAAAATGGCACAAAACTAGAAGCAAAACCTGTTGTAAAACCAAATGCAAATCTTGGTGCAAAATATGATGCAAAATTTGGCGTAAAAAAAAGATGCAAAATTTGGCGCAAAAAAAGGACGCTTGAAAAATTGGTACACTAGAAGCCAGATGTAAAAGCGCCAAGTTTGATTATCCCAATGTAATAGAAAATATACACTAATATGGTGCAAATCTGGCGTAATGCCTATTTGTTGTAGTGAGTGGGCACTTATTTCGAAAGATATAACAAGATTCCAATACATCTGATACATTTAGCTAGAAAAATGATTCGTTATGGTACAAAGATCGCTTATACCTATGTAAGAATTCCCAACTCAAACAAAATATTCTTCTGGAATTGCACACTTCTCCCTTAGGAGGGCACTCGGGATTTTTAAAAACTTACCACAGGGTTAAGAAGGAAATCTTTTGGGATGGCCTTAAATCATATATTCAAAAGTTTGTGGCGGAATGTTTTGTTTGCCAACAAAATAAAGCTAAAACAATTAAGACACCAGGTCTATTACAACCTTTATCCATTCCAAGCCAACGTTGGGAGGAGATTTCAATGGATTTTATCATAGGTTTACCAAAGTCTGAGGGGAAGAGTGTCATCATGGTGGTAGTTGACAGACTTAACAAGTATGCACACTTTTGTGCATTATCACATCCATTTAAAGCC
>APFE030541120.1:0-20598 GCA_000404065.3 Pinus taeda | reverse complement strand
AGACTTAACAAGTATGCACACTTTTGTGCATTATCACATCCATTTAAAGCCAGTACAGTTTCTAGTGCATTTATGGAAACAATTCAAAAGCTACATGGAAGCCCAAAGATTATTGTTAATGACAGAGATCCCATTTTTACTAGAAATATTTGGACATAATTATTTTCTTGTCTTGGTACTCAGTTGGCTGATTGCTAGCCTTATCATCCACAATCTGATGGGCAAACTGAGATAGTAAACAAATGTTTGGAAGGATAGCTTCGTTGCTTTGTATCTGATAAATAGACACAATGGGTCAAGTGGTTGCATTTGGCTAAATGGTGGTATAAAACTTCCTTCCATACTGCAAAAAAAATGACCCCATTTATGGCACTTTATGGATATTAGCCATCATCCATCGCATCATATTTAAGAGAAAATTCTAAGGTTCAAGCAGTGGAACATCACATTGAGCATCAACAACAAGTTTTCCAACTGTTAAAGGATAACCTCATGTTGGCACAGAATAGAATGTAACAACAAGCAGATCAACATCGCAACGAAATAATTTTTGATGTAGGTGATTGGGTATTCTTACGGCTACAACCATATAAATAAATGTCCCTCAAGCAAGCTAAGAAGGATAATAAATTATCACCAGAGTATTATTGTTCGTACAAGGTGTTGCAAAAGATTGGTACTATGGCATATAAATTGGAGCTTCTTGTCGTTTCTCAAGTGCGCCTATTTTTCCATGTTTCATATTTAAAGAAGGTTATAGGTGACAAGCTCCCAGTTCAAACAATATTGCCACAACTTGATGAGGAAGGAAAAAATATATTGGAACTAAAAGTAGTCATAGAAACAAGAACTCGACAGCTACGAAATCGATCCATTTCGGAGTATCTCATCAAGTGGAAGAACTTATTAGCTAAAGATTCCACATGGGAGCATGAGAATTTTATACAGAATCATCCAGAACTACTCAAGCGTTGAGGACAACACTTTTTTGAAGGAGAGGGGCATGTTAGGTCTCTATAATACTAGTGATGCACCCATTACTATTGTAGTTGTATCCCTTATTAATATTGTTATTCCCCTATTGTACCCATATTGTTATTACTGTGCCCCATAGAATCCCTCTATTGTTATTTTTGTGCCTTTATATTATTATTGTTAGGTCGGCTTGGTTATATTGTGACCCCTTAAACTCCTATATATAGAAAGGAGGTTTTTCATTTGTATCATCCAAGAATTGTTCATTTGTGTAATGTAAAGGAGGTTTCCTCCTCGAAGAAGCTAAATTCTAAGGCATTCAACTATATTTTCTATCTTTTTGTGAGTTGGTTTCATAACAAATGCAGTGTACTAAAGCAAAACACTTGATCTACTTCTACAAACAACTGAGCGGAAGGTTAATCAAACATGAGAGACATCAAGAATGAACAAATATAACTGAGAATTAGAAGTAATAAACCATAACACAGAAGATATATCACTGGGGAAAGCACCAGCCTAAAACCCTGACTCTGTATTATCATACAAGTGGAAATCTTGTTCAAGTTACAAAAAGAATCAGCTCTCAAGCTATCCTGCTCTCTCTGCAATCAAACAATACTGCTCATAGACTCAATAGACATAGAATATATCTTCCTCAAGCCCTCCAAGCCTCCTATTTCCTTGCATAGTTTTGATTCGGGTCCAATGATATCACATGTGTGAATTGGCCTCATCACACTCACTGTAACCTCTGATCCAACTACGCAATCCTCAAGGAATACTTTTCCTTCTACATGCAAGGAATATTCATAATGGAATATTCTAGCAACTGATAGTACATTGTCCCTCCATCTGATCTCAATTGGGTCTCTAACTAAACTAACATGCATGAGTTATCCATGAGTGAATCTTCAGTTATCTGAAATACATTAATTACATGCATGCAAGCATTAACTAACTAAACTCTCATTAATATTTAACAAACTGTTAAATTAATCTAACTGGACTTAATTCAGTTAACTGAGATGACTAATTACAACTCAATATTACAACTCACCCTTATCTCTTTAACTAATGGATAAATCCCTCAACCAAAGGAGAAACTGTTGCATGTCATCACACAGACTTCAAGTTCATAAGTCCTTAACTAATTAACTCAATATGAATTAATTAATCAATTTACAAGCTGCTCTTAATATCAAATTCAAGTTTTACTTCCTATGTTTAGTCCAGCGACTGACTAAGATAAGAACGGATCCTGAAATTCTATTTCTAGAAAAGCTATTTTTAGCACTTTCACTTTTCAACCATTGTAGCTAAGATCTCTAATGGTTGAACTTCTATTTATAGCCTGGCTATTTATAGCAGTGTTATTTTTAGCATCTTCTATTTTTAGCATTTCTTGTTCCAAATATAAACACTCCCTCTGAACAAGAAAGGGATTATCAGTAACCCCGATCCTGTCTCTGTGGAACTCGACCTTGCATTTTGACAATGCCTTAGTAAAAATATTTGCATCCTGCTCCTCGGTCGAAACATACTGCAACATCACGATCCTCTTGACCACACAATCCCATAGATGATGGTAACATATATATATATATATATGCTTGGACCTATCATGAAACACTGGATTCTCAAAGAGTTTTATGCAACTCTGATTTTCATAGTATATCACCGTAGGATCCATCATCTGACCAAATAATCCCACTAGAATCTTCCGCATCCATATGTCCTCGCATGTTTCCTGATTGGCAGCCATGTTTTCCGGCTCTGCTGAGCTAAGTGCAACTGATCTATATTTCCTACTATACCAAGAAACTACAGCTGAACCAAGGTTGAAGATTCCTCTGGAAGTGCTCTTCCGGTCTGATGGACTACTAGCCCAATCTGCATTTGTGAAGCCTTGCAGCTTCACTCCCTCTGTCCTTTTGTACCATAATCCGTACTATGTAGTCCCACTGAGATATCTCAGCACATGCTTCAGTGCCTTCCAAAACAACTTGGTAGGCTGAACCATAGCTTGAATTAGCTGGTTCACCGTAAAGCATAAGTTGGGTCGTGTGTTCACCAAATACATAAGTGAACCCACCAGCTACTGATAAACAATAGCAGCTATTACCTCACCTAAAGTAGCATCCTCCTTCCTCCAATTCACAGTTACAGGAGTCGGCATGGGTTTGCACTTCTCCATGTGAAAGTGCTTGAGTATCTCATTGGCATACTTGCCTTGAGACACAAATACTTCCCCATCTTTCTACCACACTTCCATGCCTAGAAAGTAGTGCATGAGGCCCATGTCCTTCATCTCGAACTCTCTTGCGAGGTCCTCCTTACAAGACTGTATCAGCTGCTCATCACTTGTCAAAATCATGTCATCAACATAAAGTAAAATAATCAATGGCTTACCTTTGACCATGATGTGGTAAAGGTTCGCATCTGCTTCACTCTTGGTGAAGCCCAACCCAATGAAATAGCTATCGATCCTAGTATACCAAGCACGGGGTGCTTTCTTCAGCCCATATAGTGCTCACTAGGGTTTGCAAACATGCGACTCGCGATCGAAGGTATCAAATCCTTTGGGCTGCTCAATGTATACCTCTTTCTCAATCTTCCCATTGAGGAACTCCGTCTTCACATCCATTCGATGGATCTTCCAACCCATCTGAGCTGATAGAGCTAGCATCGATTTGATAGATGATTACCTTGCTACAGGAGCAAAGGTCTCATCATAGTTGATCCTCTCAACATATGAGAAACCTCAGGCAACAAACCTTGCCTTGTGTTTCTCAACACTGCCGTCAGCTACCTGCTTTATCTTGTAAAGCCATTGCGAACTAACCACTAACTTGTCCCCAGGTCTAGGGACAACATCTCACACACTGTTCTGAATGATAGAATCATACTCTTCTACCATTGCATCAACCCAGACTAGTTGCTATACTACCTCTTGAAAAGAAGAACGTTCATTCATTGCACACTCCCCAACTAGGTCCATGTAGCCAGTGTATCTCTTGGGAGATCTCCTCTGTCCGCGCTAAGAGGATGGTTACCCCACATTCTCTCTCACATCTAGCATCAATCTATTATCTTCCCATGAAAGTTTTTGCCTATCTCTAGAAGAATCTCCAGCAGTGGTGGCCTCCACTACTAGATCCTCTGCATATCGCTGATCGACATCATCATGAGGATCCTCCTCCTTTGGAACTAAAAGTTCCTCATCACCATGCAACTTGAGCTCTCTCTCAAGTGACACTCGCATGGCTCTCTACTCGTCGAACTTAAAATCCCTGTGCACTACGGTCCTCTAACTAGCAGGCAGAAACACACGAAAGTTGTGGGGTGTATCTGTGTAACCCACAAGTATCCCCAACTCAGCTATTGGGGTTAGCTTGTTTCAAGCATCTTTGGTTACATAATAGAAAACTTGTGATCCAAAGATGTGAAGTGACTCACATCTAGTTGCTTGCCCAAAAACGCCTGCATAGATGTCTATATCCCCAAAATACTATGAGGACTTATGTTCTGAAGATACACTATTGTATTACATGCCTCAGCCCACAGATGAAGTGGTAGGCTTTGGTCATGCAACATCGATCGAGTTGCTCCCACAATAGATCTATTATTCCTTTCGGCCACCCCATTCTGTTGTGGGTTATGAGGCACCATCAGTTCCTATTTAATTCCTTCTACATCATAGATGTCTTTAAACTACTGGGAAACATACTCTCCACAATTGTCGCTACGCAAGGCTTTTACTTTCTTTCCAGATTCTTTCTTTGCCAAGGCTTTAAACTCACAAAACCTTAAGAAGGTTTGATCATTCTTTTGCATAAATTAGATCCAACATCTACAAGAAAAATCATCAATAAAAATAACATAGTACCTTTGCTTAGTGGTGGAGGCTGTAGAGAATGGTCCATATACATCTGAGTCAACTCGCTCCAGGATTGCTCGAGCTCTACTATCTTGATCCTAAAAGGAAGCTTTTGCATACTTACCCAGGGTGCATCCTTTGCATGTGTCTGTTTGCTCTAGTTTTGCCTCGTGTAAGCCAGTAGAAATTTGATGCATGATCTTCAAGGCCTCGTGATACAAGTGGCCTAGTCTCCTATGCCATAGCTTGCCAACATCTTGGATTTGCCCCACCTCTACTTTGGAACTCAGTGCAACACAAGCATCTACCTCCAGCTTGTATAGATTCTTTACTCGAATCCCAATTCGCTTGGTCTATCCGGTGCCGATATGCCTCAAGAAAATTTTTCCTTTACTAAAGACTACATCATAACCTTTATCTTCTAGCATAGCAACAGACACAAGATTCGTTTCCAAACCTTATACATACTAATAGTAAATAGGGTGAGAGGAGCACCATGCTCCCTCTGAAACACAACTGTACCTTCACATGAGACATAATACTTTCCATCATTGCCCATCGTGATCTACATCTGGAGATCCTTCTCCTCCAATGTACTGAAAATATTCTTGTCACCCGACATGTGCAAAAAATCTCCACTGTCCAAGTACCAAACACATCCCACCATGGATGAAACCATGCATGCGATAAGCGAGAAATCTAGCTCAAACTATGAAGCTATTGCATCACCATCAAATCGTTTTGAGGAACCATCCTTGGATTTCTTTTGTGGACAATTCATAGCATAATTGCCCACTTCATGACAGTGAAAACATCATAGCTTCAACTTGTCAACCTTCTTCCCACCATGAGAATATTTGGATTGGGACGCCTTCCCTTTCCCTTGCTTAGCTTTACTCGCTAAAGCTATATTTTACTCATCATCTTTTCTTGATTAAGATCCATCCCTGGTGCCACCCCTTATCTCCTCCTACATCAGATCCAACCAAAGTTGTTCCCAATCTAGCAGTTTCTCTCTTCCATTAATTGAGTCCTGGTAGCTATGCCAGCTCTTAGGAAGATCGAGGAGTGCAAGACTCAGCATGTCATCATCAGCAGTCATGAACCCTATGCTTCCAAGCTCATCCCTGTAGGTGGTGAGCTTGTTGACGAACGTAGAGATTGTGTAACACTTTTTGCACTTGATCTTTCCAATTTTGTCTTTCAGCACCAGCTTCCTCTGATTGCTGCTATTCTGATAAATATCTTTCAATGTTTTCCACATCTAAATGAAGTCTCCTTCCCATGGAGGCTCGAGACAATATGATCTCAAACTCTCTCCAGGATGATTCTCCTAGCTCTAGCCACACACTCTTTCCATTCTGCCAGTTGAGTAGCATCAGTCGGCTTCTGGACTTCTTGATCAATGAAGTCCTTTAGACTGTTAACTTCTAATATTGACTCCATGCTATCCTTCCAGGCTATATAATTTGAACTTCCATCAAGGGCATATTCAAGTCTCAAACCACTGAAAGCCATCAGTGAAATAGATGTGATAAGAACTCAATTCAATATTCAGAAGCCAAACTTCAAACTTCTACTGCTTGTATACTGTTCTTCCTTGATCAACTTGGCTCTGATACCATGTAGAAATTCCCACTATAGATCACCTGGTAATGCAATGTACTAAAGCAAAACACTTGATCTACTTCTACATACAATTGAGCAGAAGCTTAATTGAACATTGGCAACATCAAGCATGAACAGATATAACTAAGAATGAGAAGTAATCAACCATAACACAGAAGATATATCACTGTGGAAAGCACCAGCCTAAAAACCCAACTCTGTATTATCATACAAGTCGAAATCTTGTCCAAGTTACAAAAAGAATCAGCTCTCAAGCTATCTTGCTCTCTCTGCAATCAAACAATACTACTCATAGACTCAATAGACATAGAATATATCCTCCTTAAGCTGTCCAATCCTCCTATTTCCTTGTGCATTTTGGATTGGGGTCCAATGATATCACATGTGTTAATTGGCCTCATCACACTCATTTTAACCTCTGATCCAACTGCGCAATCCTCAAGGAATACTATTCCTTCTGCATGCAAGGAATATTCACAATGGAATATTCTAGCGATTGATAGTACATTGTCCCTCCATTTTATCTCAACTAGGTCTCTGATTGATCTGACATGCATGAGTTATCCATGAGTGAATCTTTAGTTATCTAAAATACAATAGTTACATGCATGCAAGCATTAACTAACTGAACACTCATTAATTTTAAAAACTATTAAATTAATCTAATTGGACTTGACTCAATTAACTGAGCCAACTAATTACAACTCACTCTTATCTCTTTAACTGATGGATAAATCCCTCAATCAAAGGAGAAACTATTGCATGTCCTCACATAGACTTCAAGTTCATAATTCCTTAACTAATTAACTCAAGGTGAATTAATTAATCAATTTACAAACTGTTGTTAATATCAAATCCGAATTTTACTTCCTATGTTTAGTTTAGAGACTGACTAAAATAAGAAGGGATCCCGAAATGCTATTTTCAGAAAAGTTATTTTTAGCACTTTCAATTTTCACCCATTGTAGCTAAGATCTTCAACGGCTAAACTACTATTTATAGCTCAACTATTTATAGCAGTGCTACTTTTAGCATCTTCTATTTTAGCATTTCTTGTTGTAAATCTCAACATAAGTCATCAAAACCTATTAATTTGACATCAACCTTATACCAAGATTACCAATATCAAACTAAAGTTAGTCTTTAACCAAGACTAACATCAAAAAAATCAAAATCATCCCTTTTCCAAGACTAACAACCATGACATGGTATGCAATCAATTCATAGTCACTAGCCATAGTGCTACAACTAGCACCCATTTGCACTCATGTGCATATTAGTTGTATCAACACACATTGTGTTAGCACAATTGTCTTAAGACAAGTTCATTCCTTCATGCAATCTTACAAGAACATACTCATAGCATTCGCTTAATCAAACATTCAAATAACACTTCAAGGGTGCATAAGTTCAATATTCATAATTAGTAGCTCTTAGAACACATATCTGGAGAAAACCACTTACTGGTAGTAAACTTCTCATTAATGCACTCATAACTTTGTCACAATGTGCATATCAACTAGTGTAGGTGTCACTTGTGCCATTCTCTCATCAACACCTAATATTCCATAGCCTTGGTTCCTCAAGGCTACGTACAAAACTCTTAATGTTTTCCAAATCATTTTGTCAAGCTACTCATGCTTACTTGCTCATGGTTAACCACTCTTATTCATTTGAATCATATTATGCATATCTATGACTATATGCACCTAACGTACCTTCACGCATATACCATATCATTATTTAATATCTATTTGATGGATATGCATCTCTAAACTAATCCATATATGAAACTTTGTTATGCATAGCTAATTATTCATAAACTTATGGCAACTTCTCAAAAAATAAAATAAAATTATAAACTTACAAGAGTTAAGTTGAGAGATTCCCCCTCATAATTTTGTCTCGATTACTTCTTCATGAATTTTTTACAATCCTTGTTGAACTGCTCTAGGGTATCTAGTCAACATTTTGCATGTTTATGAAGCTTCATCGATCTCACAAATTCTCTTAGATACATCTCCAACTATTTCTGCCTCTTTAGCATTGTATATCTGAGGTTTGGCACCTTGATACGATGGACAATCCTTCTTATGAAAGTATCCACCACAAGACCAACATCTCAATGGTTCTCTATCACTGCCTCTATTTTTCTTCTCCATGGCCTAATAGCCACGTACTTTCTCAACTAAATTGAACTTATTATGAGGAACCACATTTGCCTTCTCACTTACATCCTCATATCTTCCTCACTTCTCGAGCATTTTTCCTTTAGGCTTCTTTCTACCCTTCCATTCACACTTGAACTTAGGCTTGCACTCTAAATGGTCATAGCAATGCTTCAACTTCCTGGTGGATTCCTCTAATGACTAAGGCTCGTCAAACTATATGTAGTCTTTGAATGATAATGGGAATCCACTGATGAATCTTTAGACCTTTTCTTTCTCATCCTTGAGATATGTTACATATCTTAATAGATTTAGGAATCTAGTTGTATATTCTTTATCTTACATGGAACCCATCGTGAGCTCATAGACTTCCTTGTCCTTTTCATCATAATACCTTTTAGATAGGTACTTATTTCTAAATATTATTTCAAATTCTTCCCAAGTCAGCTTCTCTTCCCTAATGGCCCTAACATGCTTGACATCTTCCCAACATATATCTTCTTTTCCTTTGAGACTAAAAGTAGCCATATTGGATTTCATATTCTATGAGTAATCATGAAGTTTGAAATTTGTTCTCATTCCAACAAGCCATGATTTTACATCTTTTGGCTTAGTCATTTCACCATCAAAAATAGGAGGCTTTAATTTCTTGAATTCCTCTAGAAAATACTCCTTCTCGCTACTCCTATGATGATGCTGGTGGTGACGGTGATGATGTCTCCTAGAGGTAGATCTAGAATAAAATCCATGCATACTAGCCTCTTCTCCAATATCCTAGAGGGTTTTCCACTTGTTATTGTATCGGTACGGTCCATCCTATACCTTTTCTGAGACCATCTTCCTTATGCCCCATTAGTATTTTCTTCTTGTCCACCTCCATCACTACTTCCCATCTATCCATGTTTCTGAAAATATGAAAGGCTTTTAATAATAACCTCATTAACCTCAAATTTCTTTTCTTGAGCTTTTCCAATCCTTTTCTGGGCTTCAATCAACCACTCATTATCAACCTTACAATTTATGATCTCTTCCCTCATACTTCTTAATGTGTCTGCTAGATCAAGAGAGTTTCCCTCTCCTTCTTGTTCATTTTATTTCTCCCATTCTACTTATTTCTCTTCAGGTATGTTCAGGGACTCATATGAACTATACTCAACCACTCTACTCTTCATCTCTTGGTGTCCTATTTTCGTGAAACATACCAATGTTAGCTAAATCAAATGAAATTCATAATCAAAATCATTTCCTCAATTTATTTCTGGTGAGGCTATTGCATCTTCACAGGTTAATCCATATTAGCACAATACACAATAATATCATGAGGATATTAGTTCATACATGAATAAAGATAATGACACCAAAAGTGTAACAAAATCATGTACATGGATAATAATTGACATGAATGCATGATAAACATATACAACTACATAACAATTTGCATTTACCCTGAGGTTGAGTGTTCTGAACTTGCTTAGATACCACGTTGTAACACCCTACTCGCCATGTACCACTTTTACAAGCTTACCATGGTAAACATGAGCTGAGAGTTACTATGCATGACTGAAAATCCAAGATGCAACTATAGAAATGGGTTCCACTTGTCTAGAATTACCTAAAAACACTCAAAGACAAATGATCACACTGTTAACAACCTAAATTTTCCTAGTGATTGCTTTCCCTATGCCTGAACTAATCCTTGACCTAGCTTGCTTCTCAACTGCTCAGATACATGCCTATCTATATGGCCAGAGGCCTCAAACTGCACAGAACCCCATCCTCAGTGCGATTGTGGTTAACATTTCCCAGTTTGGATAATGTGACCACAAACTCATTCCAAACTTTTTAAGGTCAACATTAATTCTAACTGGCCAAAACTTTCTAGCACTTTGTCAAAAATATGTATGATTCATCATTCTATATTCTTAGGCTTTATTCTTACTCCTTCTTTCCTAGCACATATTAGTCACTTATATAAACATTTTGTGATTGTGGCACATGTAGGTCATGAATGCATAGTTCATTAATTATTTTCATTATTTTCATCATATGTTCATCAAGAAGGCTTTCTACCCTCTCATAATAACTATAATAGACATATATTATCTCATGCATCCATATAAATTATCCAAACGCTTATCAAATCATGAAAAAAATCAATAATAAAAGCACATATAATAAGAAATACACTATGCATGTAACATACACTTAACCGGAAATGAAGCCATGACAAACAAGTCACATAATCGACACATTAAGCCAAAGCTAATACTAATTGATCTTCATTAATATTAAAACTTATTAACATAGACATAGTACTGGCCAAGGCATGAACTTCCACGTACCACCTGACTATAAATTATGTTGAACCAATCCATTCTTCCAGCCCAATGACCCCTGTGCCATATTCCAACCCTGAGTTTTGGATTACATGGGATAAACCAAAACATAATCAAGAATTGAATCCAAAGGAAAACCAACTCCACCCTCAAGCCAAACTTATTTCACCTAACCCCAGGTATAAAAATCTCCAAAACCAATACAAGCTTGGATGCCACAAAATTTCTTCACCATACCTAGAGGAATTTTCATGTCTCCACCCACTTATCAAGAGCTTCCTAAACAAAACCATCTCCACCCTCAACACTTGGGATTTTCTTAAGACCACCTTAACCATGATCGAAAATATATTGGCCTCTAGAGCTCAACCAAATAGGGAACCCACTACATCATGGATATCCTATAAATGGCATAATACAATGTTGTACATGACTTCAAATCTAGGAAAATATCGATGCCAGTGACAACAAAAAATGAAAAGAAAACAAATCCATGAACAATGCATTCAAATCCCACCAAGGTAATAAAAAATGCACATTGTTAGCTACAAAATTCTCTTGCTAGCTTCTCTTTTCTCTGATCTTTTCTTCCCTTGCTAACTTTCATTCACACCTTCTTCCTGGCTAGCACATCAATTTCTCTTTTGCTTCTTTATTTCCTTGCTTGTGTCTCATTTTTGTTCCCCGTCTTTCTTTCCTAGTGCTCTAGTATTGTGTAGCTTCTCTCTCCTTTCCCCAAAGAGAATACTAGAATGTTATTTCTCCAATTTCTTTTCTTTTCTTTTCTTTTTCTTCATTTTCCCTTGCATGCATATTATTTTAATATTTTTACCTTTCCTTGTCTCTTCCTCTTCCCCACCCGCTGAACTGGAATTTCTTTCATTTTCCTTTATTTGTTTTGCATCTTTTCCTCGTGTCCTTGCTAGAATAGAAAAAATAATTTTCTATTTATTGCCTTTGTCTCTTTCCAATACCACTTTCCATAGCTAATAAATAATCAACCATAAATGGATGCCAATGTCATGCTTGTCCCCTCATTCAACTTGGAATATGTGTCCCATAAACTTGGTTTGATTTTTTTTCATGATGTCCATACATTATTTATTTATATGGAATTTAACACAAGGATGCTACATCATACCATTGACCATTCACCATAGAAAGGGAATGAGCCTCCCTAATTGAAGAAT
Source organism: Pinus taeda (assembly GCA_000404065.3). Lineage (NCBI taxonomy): Eukaryota > Viridiplantae > Streptophyta > Pinopsida > Pinales > Pinaceae > Pinus > Pinus taeda. The sequence continues at coordinate 8,420 of APFE030541120.1, read as the reverse complement.
AAAGCAAGAAAACAAAACAATAGTCCAATTGGACCTCACAAAAGCCTTGAACATGGGTTTACAAACCCACTTCCTTTGGCAGATCTTTAAATATCACATTTCTAGAATCCCCAATTCAACAAGAACTGAAAAAGATGGACATACTAACCCAGGGTATGCAAGCTCATCATAAATTATAGGAATTATATAGGTAAACTAAGTTGTACACTCAAAATATCTCCTAAATGTAGGAATCCAAGCCAAATGCTGCCAAAAGAATATCATGCAAAGGGTTTGTCTCACCGATAATGAGCCCAACCTACAATAGAGACACTATCTAGGGTCCCTTGCTCCCAAATCCCAAATTCTCAGTCTCTGCGCCTTCGTTAGGTATTCAACACTGCTCTAATTATCCACTGAAGTGCTTCTAAACTCCACCACATGATGTCATCCTTAGATAACCATTAAGAGATTGCTAACATGCACAATCAAAGCTTGACCTCTTCCACCTTCCCCAACACCCATAAAAAAACGTACCAAATCCACTCCAATGTGCATCAACCAAAACATACAACTCATGCCCATATTTTGTATTGTTCCTTATCCCCTCTACTACATGCGACCAATCTAACACATATCAATTACAATGACTAGCTGAGTTGGAGGGGTGGTGAGTCACCGCATGTATCTGAACATTGCCTTGTTTCGCCACCCCCACTGTGGAATAATTTAATTAGTTAAAATAATTATTTATTTTAAAATACATAATAATTATTTTTTTAATTAATTATCAAAATTAATTATAAATTTGAATGTTTTACAAAAAATTGCTCACCTTCTACATATTAATAATTTAAACAACATTGAAAATAAAATTGTTTGATTAATCTAGAATTGATTCATTTACTTCAGCTCTATTCTTAGATTTAAAGTTGGTCTGTTTCGAGGTTTCGAGTTAAATAAATCTAGATGGTTTTAACACAAACACAAATTTTAACTTAAGGATTTGTTTATTTCATTCATATATATAATATATATATATATATAATATATATATAATATATATCGTATATAGAAGGAGAGAGAGAGAGAGAGAGAGAGAGAGAGAGATTGTCATTAATATTTTATTAAATGTTACATGTTCGTCTATCTATCCATAAATATCTATATGTTGAATTATTTTTGTTATTAATATTTTCTAAAACGTTACATGTCAACTCCATATATTGAACAAATTACAAATCTCCATCATATCTTGAAATAAAAATAACCTATTAATGGACTATAAGAACTTTCATACTCTTTTTCTCTCTATATTTCATGTTAAAATATTTTACTCAACATATATATTAAAATATTGTATTTAAGACCCACATTATTCTTTTTTGTTGTTAATATCTTTCAAATATTATATATTAAGTCCATATTAAGAATAAGAAAATTAAGGAAATTTATAATTATGTATGACCACATAATTAAATGACACACTATAGACATAATATATTTTCTTTACACTTTCATTACTAATTCATTAATAAAAAGATATATTTTATTACATTGCATTTCCATTGGTGGTGAAAGTGGATTCATTTTTTTATTATTATTATTTAAAAAAATTTCACTAGATTTCTATTGATATCAAAAGATTTTATATTGCAAGTTGTTCAAAAAACCTCCAAGAAGACATCCAAATAGAGTGACTAGGGAAATCCTGACTCTCCCCAAGGGTAAGCATAGTTATTATCCCCCAAGTTAAGCATATATATTACTAGATCTACCGACTACCAAAAGCTAAGTTCAGATTATCCTAATTGTGGATTTTGACATATAATTCTTCCTTTTTTACCAGTCCTACCAAAACTACAATGAGTTACAACAATACATGTATCCATTCAAAAAATAGGCTTAACAAACCATTAATATGGAATTTATATAAAGCAAAATTGTCACCCATAGTAGACCCATAGAAAAAGTGTTTGTTCAACTTGTTAGTCCCATATGATTACTGGGGATGTGGTAAAAGAATTGGTGTGATGAGAAGCATGAGTTGGAGCATTGATGACCACTAACACATCATGGTGCTCATTTCATTTAGTGTTTGAATCCGAGACAACATAATGTTCTATTAGAGATAGTCTGACTACTATATCATCCAAGTTATATCTGATATCCTATAGAATTCTCTTTATCCCCTCCTAATCTGCAAAAAACTTCAAGTTATCTAGTTTCTTGTCTCTAATAACCATGCTAAGAAGAGTTTCATGTTGTCAATGTAGGTTGATGGAGAGAAGGAAATGAATCCTTTTCTTTCGAAACATCCTCAGATTTGGTACCCACTTAAGGTTGTTTCCTCCAATCTCCGAGTCTGATAAATAAATATGATCTCCAAACCCTTTTGCCTCTAGATGAAGAATTTCCTTCTATACATCTAGGGGAGTTACCTCATTGAAGTTAGCGATTGATTCACATATCAAACAATCATCGTCTTCTCATCGAAGGTAACCCAAGAGTGCCACCCCTGCGACTAGGAAGGCACTATCGAGGAGTCATAAACCAATTGACCTATACTGCAAACAAATAGAAAAAGTGGTGTACTTAGCAACTATGATTGACCGAGACATGGGTTGGTGAGGTTCATTAACAAGAGGGGTCGAGAACAATAACAGAACATGATGGGTAGATTTATGTGAAGGAGATATATAACTTGATAATCTATGGCTGTTGCAGAGTGAAAATTTCTCGTAACCTCAACATTGAGTAAAATTGTATACTAAAGGAGAAGAAAGGAATTTCAATAATGAATAGTTAACGAGATCATCCACCCTATTAAAACAAAATGGAGAAGGTTCTTGGGTACCACACTCCACAGAACAACATTGGACAATTGAAAGGGATCTTAGCAGGGTCTGATTTCTAAGGGTAATACTGCAAACAATTCAGAAGTCAGACCAGACCCTAAATTGTGAAGGAAGAGTACAAAGAACATTGGCCCCTCTCACTAAGAAGTAGTGAAATGAGAGACCAAGGAGTGGATGAACAATTACATACCATACAACTAAGAGATGACTTGACCTTTACACAACTATTACACAAACATATAGTAAGAACCTGAGTAGTATATCTCCACACCAGCCAGAGCAGTAGCACAACTAGAAATACTCGCAGGTCACAACCCTTGTACAATGGTTTCGCCAAGCTGAGTCTATGGGCATGAAAATATAATGAGTTGAGCATGTGAGAAATCAAGCATGCAGAATGAGGTAACAAACAATATGCTCTTGATGGCAAGCTCATAAATGAGCTTACCCGATTTGTGAGAGGTGACTATGCTCACAATCAATCCACCATTTGAGGGGCAACCCAACTAATAAGAGGAAGAAAAAATTTTATAGTAGGAGAAGCCAACGTACACAATAGACTTACCTCCCACCTATTCATAATTAAGCCGATACGACTTGATCATGTGTGAAAAGGTTTGGGATCCCAAATCTTTCCATGTGAAGGGCATGCAACGATAGGTGTGGACCATAGCTCTGACACTGAGGGTCGCCAACCTATTCACCAAATAGATTATACACATTAATAATTATGGTATCCCCATTAAACTTCCATCGAAGAGCCATTATATCTTTAAACCAAATGCAGGAAGAAACTTCCATCATATATCTTGTCAAGAAAAATAAATTGTGTGAACACCCCATCGGCGAGAAAATGGATTCGAATAAACATATTATAGTTTATTTAAACAAAGTATTTTGGTAGAAATCACATGAGAGAATTTCTTGGCTGACGCATTTCGAACCAACAAGTGTGGTTCATCATTAGGACCAAATGAAAAGGCAGAACACGACAAAGGCTTAAATAGAGAGCGATGTAGAGTTATAATTTTAAGTAACGGCTATATTTGAACAATAATGTTTAAATTATAATATTAATTTATTATTATTTAAAAACAAATATTATTAAGTAACAACTATATTAAATGGCTAGTTAATAATATTAAATAATGATATCATTTTGTTAATTTTATTAAAAATATTAATAAGGTAATGGCTATATTAAACTGGCTAGTTTTTGAAAAATAATATTTAAATAATGATATTAGTATATCAATTTATTAAAATATTAATATGTATCAGCGATATTAAACGACTAGTTTTTGAAAAAAAATATTTAAATAATGTTATTATTTCATTAATTTGTTAAAAATATTAATAGGTAATGGCTACATTAAACAACTATTTTTTGAAAAATAATATTTAAATTAATTTCTTAAAACCAAATATTACTAGTTCTTGAAAAATAATTTTTAAATAATGATATTAGTTTATTAGTTTAGCTGGTATTTGTCTTACTTCTACTTTCTTTTCATTCGATGGGGAATCTTATGTGCAAACTTGCGGTGTCGACATGGGTTCCCCACTCTCCCCTGTGGTAGCTAATCTATCCATGGAGGATTTTTAATCAAAGGCCTTAGCCTCTTCTCGTCTTCTGCCTATGCTATGGAAGAGGCTTGTGGATGACACTTGTGTCGTCTGGTCCCATGGTAGAAAAGTTCAAACTGTTTTTCCTCCATCTTAACAATCAATCTAGTTCTATAAAGTTCACCATGGAATTTGAATGTAACGGTAGTCTTCCCTTCCTTATGGCTCTTTCTCTCATCAGGTATATAGTAAGAAAACTCATACCGAACAATATCTTCATGTTAATTCTCAACATTTCCCAACTCAAAATCTTGGTGTTCTCAACACCTTAGCGACTAGATCATTAAGAGTTTCTGATGAGAACCATCTCAAGGAAGAGAAAGCACAGCTCCTAAGTGTTTTCTTTAATAATGGGTATAGTAGACACCAATGCAGTAAGGCTTTCCTCAGAGCTAAAAAAGGTTGTAGTGCTAAGAAAGATACCAAGGATCGCTTTTCTGCTTTTCATCTTCCTTTTATCTAAGGTACCACTCACAATATTGCAAGGATCATAAGGAAGCATAAGGTGGCTTCAACCTTTCAGCCTTTAAATACCATCCGGGGCTGCCTTAGATCTGTAAAGAGCCAGTGGACCCCAAGAATATGAAGGGTGTTTATGTTATCCCATGCTCTTGGGGACTCCCTACATTGGTGATACTGGTCACTCGATTAATCAACGGATCCATGAGCATGTTGCTGACATCAAGCATGGCAGGTCCTGCTCTTCTGCTTTGGTGGAGCATGTAGATAAATTTAAGTATCACATCTGCATTGAGGAGGCCCAAGTCATTGCTAAGGTTAGTCATTTCCATCATCGTAAATTGAAGGAGGCACTAGAAATTGAAAAAAGACCCAATAATTTGAATAGAGATGATGGTTTGAATATTAGTAGAAGTTGGGTCTCTGTCTTGTTCTCCTAATTTTTCTATTTTTTTTTTTAGGTATTGCCATCCTTTTTATAGTATTTTTGTTGAGTTATTCTTCATTAGAGTTTATTTTCTTGATCCTTCGTGTTTTTTAGGTATTATCATCCTATTCATTTTTAACTCCTTTTAGTATTTATCAAATGATCTTGTCTCAATTAAGGTTTTCAGTTGTTTTTGTAATTTTTGACTCCTCTCCTTTAAAGTTTGACTTTGATTATTTATTCATTTATTTTAAAAACTAGCTGTTTAATATAGCGGTTACTTATTAATATTTGTTTTTTATAAATTAATAAACTAATATCACGGTTTAAATATTACTTCTCAAAAACTAGTAAAATTTGGTTTTAATAACTTAATTTAGATATTATTTTTCAAAAACTAGCCATGTAATATGGCCATTACATATTAATATTTTAATAATCAATAAACTAATATCATTATTTAAATATTATTTTTCAAGAACTTGTAATATTTGGTTTTAATAAACTAATTTAGATATTATTTTTCAAAAACTAGCCCTTACATATTATATTTTAATAAATTAATTAAACTAATATAATTTTTAATTGCTTTCAAGACTAGTAGTATTTGATATAATAAATTAATTTAAATATTTTTTTTCAACTGCCTTTAATATAGTCGTTATTATATCTTTTTAATTAATTTGAAATAATATCATTATTAAATATTTTTTTTCAAAAGGCATTGTTTAATATAGCCATTACTTAATTATATTTGTTTTTAATATATTAATAAATTAATATTACAATTTAAACATTATTGTTCAATACATTAGTCTCTATTTAAGTCTTTGCCATGGTTTGCCTCTTCATCTAGTCCTAATGATGAAGCACACTTGTTGGTCTGAAACGCGTCCGCCAAAAAATTCTCACATGTGATTTCTACCAAAAAACTTTATTTAACTCATTATGGATCATAGAAGCTTGAACACAGAAAATAATATAGTTGCTTCATAGTTCTTCACATTATTAGTTCATAAATTAAAACATATATTTTACGAGAGCACATTTCGATTGTTAGTGAATGTGGATTAATAATTTAATATAAAATAAAGAAATCAAAAATATAAGCATAAGCAAAGTCTTTCGATAGAAATCATATAAGAGAAATTTTTGCTCTACCTCCTCTTCATCCAGTCGTGATGATGAACGACTAAGTGTTGGTTCCAAACCCATTAGCCAAAATTTTCTCTTCTGTGATTTCTACCAAAAACACTTTGCTTAATTTATATGGATCATAGAAACCAAAATACACAATAAACATAAATTTTTTTTTAATTATATAAATTTATTAAAATAGAAAATAAATTTAAATTTTGATAAATAAATAGAGTTTAGTGCACAGTAAATATGTTTTTTTTATAAAATAAATTAAATAGAAAAATAATATTTAAAAAATCGTATATTAATCTAATTAATATAAAATATATAATTTTTTATTTTTTAAATTAAATATTTTTTTTTTTAATACAAATTTTGTTTTAAAAAAATTTAAACTTTATCTATTTAAAATTAAAATTAATTTATATTAAACCATTCTATAATAAACTATTAACTTATTTCTAATTAGATTTCTTCGAAAAAGATTAAAGATGCTAATAAAAAAATATAACAAAGTCTCATACTTTCGTATAAACATTGCGGAGATTTTCTTACCAGATGCGATCACTGCAAAATTTCTTTATAAATAAGGAAATTATGCTGAGTTATGGCACACTGCAAACCGGCCGTACTTTATTGCACCTTGTAAAGCTGCTGTGTCAGGAGGCCTCTAACGCGTTTTTTAATATATTTATTCATCTTTTTATTCGCCCGTCATAAATAATTTTGAAAACCTATGAATGTGAAAAAAATTGAGAACGTAGATTTGTTTTCAAAATATATGTATATATTATAAAAAAAAAAAAAAACCAGGGATAACACTGTGTTTACTTTTAGTAAAAATAATTGAGAACATAGATTTGGCTCATAAAATATAGGAATGTATTTTTATTTTTTTTCATAAATTATAATGCGTTAAAATATATGCACGTATCTTTTTATTTTTTTCTTAAATTATAATGCCTTAAATATATGCATGTATTTTTATTTACTTTTTATAATTTATAATGGGAATGGAGAGGAAGATAACTCTGATTCTTTACGAACTATTGTTATCAAAATTGTGGGAGGTTTTGTGGTTAGTCTAGATGTAGTATGGAATACTTTTTATTTTTGGAGGTGGCCCCTCATCAACTTTTCCTTAAAAAAATTGTAGTAATAATATGATGAACACTAAATTCCACAAAAACTAACTAAATTAAGTAATTTATACTTGATAGATATTAAAAATATGTTTCTTATTTTTTCTTAAAATAAGTATTTTATATTACTTGATACATATAGAATTATGTTTCTTATTTTTTCTTTAAGCTTTTTATTTTTACTATTATATTTTTTTAATTTATAACCAAATAATTTTTAAAATGTTAAAATTATATTTCTATAATATTTTTTCATCAAAAATTAAATTGCATTATGGTGGGCAATTGTTTTTCTAATATTTTTACAATTTTCACTTACTGCTTTTATAATATACTCGTTTTTAATGTCAATTTGAAATCCAACTTACTTTTAAATGTCTTTGGTTATTTTTTATGTGGATAGTTCATGAAATTGAAACTTATAAACATTGAGCTTATAGATTGGAAATCCTTATTATCCAAATACATGTTGGAGAGATGCACAACTAAATTAAATAAACACACAGTAGAAAAATCAAGTACATAAGACACAGGAATTAACGTGGTTCACCCAACCAATCTGGGCTACGTCCACACAACATAGGCATCTGCAATTTATTAATCAAACAAGAGATTACATAGTGAAAACCTCACAAAAAACTCTCACACTCTTAGTCAACATCCGAATGATTGCGTGTTATATAGCATAGAGAATCTAATAGCCTCATTAACTCACTCACATCAAATATAGGAGGCATTAACTCCCTCCCAACAAACTGGAGTTAATCTAGGAACTGAATTTCTATTGTT
>APFE030541110.1:5232-45086 GCA_000404065.3 Pinus taeda | reverse complement strand
GAATGATAAGCGACTGTTATTATGGTTCCATTCACATGCTCTTCTGGTAATATTTGAATTATATCCTGCTTGACTGATATATAATTGTATAATATTGGATTTTACGCTTGTTTTGGGTTGTTCTTCATTTGTGCAGGTGTCCATGCGTGGAGCGCAAGGATAGTGACCGGCCATAGCTAGAAGACAGGAGCGACACTTCTCCCACAGCAAATAGCGTTGGACCCCAGGTTGGTCTTTCTGATCGACTTTTAAATTGTACAATTAGGAACTTGCATGCAGCATGTATGATTGTTGCTAGACCCCTGTGGGGCTAGTGGGATCGCCTCTGTCCGCAGAGGGGATTTACCTCCGCAACACATCCCATTTGAGAACCCAATCACCAACCTGAAAACTGTCCATCTTGCTTTTTTATCAAAGACCTCCTTGATCTTCTTTTGATGCACTACTAACTTCTCAATCAGTGGATCTCTGATCTGGTGAACTTCAACTAAGTCACTCATCCTCCTTGCCATGTCACTTTCCTCGTCCAGCTCCTCTTGCATGAACTTGGCCACTGGGAGGGTCAATGGGATAGGAAAAATAGCTTCAGTACCATACACTAGCTTGAATGGAGAGTTCCCAATGGATTTCTTGGTGGTAACTCTGTTAGCCCACAACGCAAACTTCAGCTTTGAATCCCAGTTCCGTTTGTTGTCCTCCAACAACTTTCTGATTATCCTTACCAGGCTTTTATTGGATGATTCTACCAGGCTGTTGCCCTGAGGATAATATGAGGTAAAATGCACTAATTTAATGCCCATTGATTCAAACATGTCCACCAATTCCCTCGCTCTGAAAGCTATTGCATTATCAATAACTATCTTGGTCGGGCAGCCAAATCTAGTAAAAATATTCTCAGTTAAGAACTTCATGACAACCTGGTGATCGACCTTCTTAGTGGGTATGGCTTCAATCCATTTGGTAAAATAGTCAGTGGCTACTAAGATCCACTGATGTTGGCCACTGGAATGTGGATTAATCTCCTCTATGAAATCTAAACCCCACAACTGAAAGGGACCATTGGTGTGTATTGGATTTAGAGGCAAAGATTTCAGCTGTTGTCTTCCTATAAACCTCTAGCATCTGTCAAAAGACTTCAAAAATGAAAATACATCAGAGAATAGAGTAGACCAATAATACCCAGCCCTCAAGATCTTGTGGGCTGTGGTTTTCCAATAATGATGCCCTCCACAGATGCTGGAATGAAACTGGTCATGACTTCCACAGATTGTTCTTCGTCTAAACACTTCAAGAGGATTCCAGATGGATCCTTCCAATAAAGCAGGTTCTTATTAATACAGAACTTGGCTCCTCTGAGCTTGATGGTCCTAGTCTAACTTGAACTGAGCCCTGGAGGGACTTCTAACTTCAACAAGAAATGGGATATACTAGAGTACCACTCACAAGTAGCCAAATTCTCAGCCAACCACTGGTTCTGCCCTTGTTCTTCTGTTGCTTCCTCTGCCTGTTCAACACCTGAATTTATGTCCAACAGACTACAATTTTCCTCGGCCATAAGCTCAGCTAGGCCTTGGCCTTTGACTAGTTTGGTGGGCTTTACCTCTATACTGAACTCTATGAGTTTTGCAATCCACTTGGCTCTTCTTCCATCAACATCTCGCTGTGTTAGGACGTCCTTTACTGAAGTTGAAGGTACATAGGCAACCACTTTTGGGTGCAGAATGTAAATTCGAAATGTCTTTAAAGGCTTTATGAGGGCATATGCCTGTTTTTCAATGAGGTCATACCTTAATTCAACATCCCTCAGAGTTTTGCTGAAGAAGGCCACTGGGTGTTCTATACCTTCGTCATTTTTTTGCAACAAGACTGCTGCAAGTGTATCATGAGAAGCAAAAGAGAAAATATAAAACTCCTTGGTGTAGTTTGGGCTGACTAAGGTGGGAGCCTCCATGATAGCTCTTTTGATGGCTTCGAAAGATCTTCTTGCAGCCTCTGTCCATTTTATCCCTGACCCCTTCTTTAGCATGGAAGTGATGTGCTTCACTAGTTCTGCACAATTTGGAATAAACCTCCTCACAAAGTTGATCTTACCCAAAAAAGATTGAATGTCCTTTTTCAACCTTGGGATGGACAATATCTGTATTTCTTGAACCCTTTCTGGATCAATCTTGACACCTGTAGTAGAAACAATATGTCCTAAAAGTTTGCCTTCTTCTAGAGCAAACTGTGACTTCTTGGGATTTACTGAGATTCCAAACCTTCTGCACTTCAGAAACACCTTCTTCAAATGCTGTAAATGATCCTCGTGATTGCTGGAAAACAATATTATGTCATCAAGGTAAATAAGGACAAACTTGTCCTTTTCTCCCACAAAGGCTATGTCCATGGCTCTCTGAAAAGTAGCCTCAGCATTCATCAGTCCAAAAGGCATCTTGGAGTACATGAAAGTCCACCAAGGAGTAGTGAAGGCAGTCTTCTCTTGATCCTTTGGGTGTACAACAACCTGATTGTAACATGAGAAACCGTCTAAGAAAGACATGACTCTAGCCCCTGAAAATTTTTGTAGCAAATGTTCCATCTTAAGCAGGGGGTAGTTGTCTTTCTAGAGCACTTGTTCAGATTTTTGAAGTCAACGCAAAGCTTGATTTCTCCATTTTTCTTTCTTACTACCACCAAGTTAGCTATCTATTTTGAATACCTTAGGGGGACTATGATCTTGGCAGCCAACAATTTCTTAATTTATTTTTCAATCAAAGGTAGTAATAGAGGGCTGATAGGTCTCAGATTCTGCTTAAAAGGGATGGTGTCTTTCTCCAGTGGAATCTTATGCTGGATGATGTTTTTGTCATAAGTCTTAAGGTCATTGTATTCCCAGGCGAAGACATCAACAAATTGCTTCATCAAGGTGCAATATTTAGAACTTTGGGTAGCAGACAAGTGGGTAGACAGGTTTATGTACTTTGGATGATCTGGACTCCCTATATTGTGTCTATGGACCGCAGACTCATTCTCTTTCTGGGCATGCCTATAAGGTACATCATTATGATCAAACAACTTCTCTTGAGGTACCAACCCTTTGGGTATATGGTTACTAGGCAGTTGTACATTGTTGTCTTGACCAATTTTGTTTCTCAGTTGGGATTGATGGCATTCATCCATGACTTCATCCTCTTGATCAATTTGCATTTCAGAGAACTCATCAATGACTTGGAGAAACTTATTGACTTCGTCATCATCTTCAAAGACTTTCCAATACTTGACATTATCAGGTAATGGCAGTCTATATTTTACTTGGATTTCATAAGTCAATCTAGGGGGTAAAGGAGGAATAAACATACTAGCAGACACAACAAGGGAATCAGCAAGCTAATTCTTCGCCCTAGGGATGTATGAAATACTAAAGCTATTGAATGAATCCTTGAGCTTCCATACTTCATCTCTGTATTCTTTCAGCCTGGGATGCCTTGCTTGGAATGTCTGATTCCCCTGTTGAATAATAAGGTTTGCATCTCCAAGCACCTTCAGATGTTTTATGCCCATTTCTTTAGTGGCGTTCAAGCCTAAGATCAAAGCCTCATATTCTGCTATATTATTTGTGACTTGAAAAGTTAGCTTGAAAGATAAATATATGCATTCTTGTGTGGGAGATACCAGAACTACACCTGCTCCTACAACTTCCCTAGAGCAAGATCCATCAAAGAACATGTCCCAAATTTGTGGACCTTCTTTCTCTGTGATCTGACAAACTGGTTTCCTGAGCTACATGGAGGCCAATTGGGATATTTCTATTTGGAGAATACAGGCTCCAAAATCAGTGTCAACAACATAGATGGGATGATTAGTGGGATGCTGCTCATCACTGATAATATAAGCTAACTGAGCTTCCCTATATAATCTCCTACTCTCACCTCCAAAAACTGTGATAGTAGCATAGGATAGGTCATTTTGTAACGTTCCACCCAATCTTTTGATCCACCCCCTGTAAAGAAGCATACCAAACTTAGGGGGAACATTTGCTACCACAATATCCATCATCATGCTCTTCATGGGCAGCTGAGCCAAGGTGATGGCTAGATATTTGATTAGCCCCAAGCATTTCACCTTCCTAGAATCAAAATAAAATAAGTCATGATAAGGCCTAGTGATGTCAAGGCCCAACTCATCCATGACAACCTTGGGCATTAGATTATGGCTGGCACCTGTGTCCAATAGACAATTGTGGAGGATTTTGTCATGAATAGTCAAGGAGACATAGAATGATGGGGAATTGTCATCAGAAGGTTCAATCATTGGGCTAAGAACAACTACAGGTTTGTCATCTTGTAAATTCACATATTCGTTTTATGCCTATGTGGCCTTAAGCTCATGGGCCTCAAGGATGGGTCTCTTAAAGGCTTCATTCTTCACTAGTTCCATCAGTGGTATAAATATTTTCAGCTTCTGGATTTCTGATTCAAAACTGAAAGGAGAAGGGGACTTGTCGGGGCCTCTTACCTCTTGAGTTGAAGCTTTGAGAATGATGGGATCAGCTACTGGTCATTTTTTCTTGTCAGTTTGCTGCATTGCAGGACAATGGCTCTTTGAACAGGGGTTTCCTTGGCACTATTCATTTTCGACCTCAGATTATATCTTTGCTGATCTTTGGTTTGAAGGACAGCCCCACCATCCCATTCTTGGCTGGTATGGTCCTTGAATAGTGACTCTTCATAGGCAGCCAAGGTAAAAAAGGAAGCACTGCCTTTGTCTTCCATACAATGGATCTCATCATCATCTTCAAAAAACTCCTCTTCCATGACTACATTCTGAAAAGGGGTCTTCACCCTTTGGTCTTCATTAGCATCTTTGCTCCTTTTCATAATCTGCAACTGCTCATTGGCTTTTCTACATCGATTCAGATTCCTAGGAACAAAGGTATTAGGAACTCTTCCTTTCCCTGGGTGCTGCTCAACCTTTATTTTATAGACTTCAGAGGCTAATGACTCTATCATCTTGGTCATCTTATCTATCTTGGGGTCTAAAGATGAGGAAGACTCACCCCTCTGTCTCCTCCCGTCAACATGTCCCTTGACTTTCTCTGTAGCCATAATGTTGGATTCTACCTCCAAGGCTACATCCTACATTTCAGCCAGAGAAGCACATCTTCTCTCCCTCAATAGTAGATAGAAATCAGAATCGAAGGCATTGGCATAAGTAAATTTAGCAGAGGTAGGGGTGGGTTTCACTTCAGCTGGTATCTTTTTGTACATGCGGTTAAACCTTTTATTGAAATATGAAAGTGACTCCCCATTTTCCCTTTTCAGGTTTCCAAACTCAGTATGGTAGTAGAGTAGGTCTTTCTTATCCCCCCAAGTCTTTAGGAATACATCATCTAAGGCCTAGATATCTGTTATAGATCTAGGGGTCAATTCTCTGAACCATTTTCTGGCCTCTCCATCTAGGCTTTGGACAAATACTCTCATCCACACATCATCTTCATTAATGTCTAGATTATCGGCATAGCTATAAAATGACTCAAGATGTTCTTTAGTAGTAACCCCTTCAGTCCCAGTGAACTTAGGCATGTATTTATGATATTCTCCAGTAGGCATTGCATTCAAAGGAGTGGGTAGTACTAGAGGTCCATACCTAGCAACTATGATTCTTTCCATTTTGGTGAGTGAATGTGGACATGCCATAGCTGTGGTGGATGGGAGAGTACTGGCAGTTTGAATGATAGAAAGCTTAGGAGCGACTAACAAGACTAAAGGAGTATGAGGGATAGGAGGTGAGGTTTCCTTCGAGCTTAAAGTGGGAGGAGAACCTAAAGAATAAGGAGCTTTAGGAATCTCTGAAAGTTTTTCTTCACTACTAGTGTTAGAGGCTATACTCTCGACTTGTATTTGTTCTATTACTAGCCTTTCTTGCAAGGATATAGAGGATTGTTTAGGTTTACCTAATCTTGATGCTCCTTTTTGTGATATCTTTCTTCCTTTGATGATCTTTTCAGGGTCAGCTGGTGACTTTTGAGGATTTCTCTAAGTATGCCTTACAAACTGACACAGACCTATGATGTGGAGTCGCCAAGAGGTTCAGCCTCCAGTAGAGTCACCAGATAGATGATTACAACTAGAAATGTGTCCAGACTTTGTCTATCATCAAAGCTAGATCCATGTCGTCTCCCAGGGAAGCTAAGCTTCAATCTCCTCTCCCCGACAATGGTGCCAATTATGTTATCACTCCAAGAAACTCTCATAGGTTGTAGCTCGGAGATTCCTGGTAACATATAATCTTCAATATTTTTCTAGGAACTATTAGAATAGATGATGGTTTGGTTCAAGCCAGATAACCACTTCAACCCTGTTTTCACTCTAGACATGCATGAACATCCTCAGCCTACAAGGCTTTAGACCACTAATGCTCGATAGTTTGCACATTAAGTGAATGAATGAAGAATACTAACCACACCAGCAGATGCATACACAACATATGATGGCCAACTACAGCTAGTGAATGAAACTTGTAAATATAAACTATCTAAACGGAGATAAGATGACAGTTATCTAGCGCTAGATACAAAATAAACATAGATGACCTATTCAACAACAGATCCAACATACCAATGCAGAGATAAGATGATAGTTATCCAAAATTAGACATAGGAGAAAGCGTGGATAAACCAATCCAGGTGCAAGTTTAGAACAGGAGGGGAAATGGACATTGAGCATGTAACAACAAAAGAAGCTTGTATTGCTGAAAATGAAGATGAGACGTTGCAAGGAATAGAGCATCTACAGTCTCTAGAAGTTGAACCCTGATCAGATCTTGCTTTCAGCTATTTATAGTTTATTTTTACAATGATCCTTAGCCATTTAGGGCTGGAGATGTCTTAATCGACCACCTACTATCATTAACTATCTGATTGTGTTCCAGGACGCAATTTCCTTTTCTTCACGAAAACATTAATCAATTCTAGTATTGTGCTGCCTTGTTAGGTGGTTGTCTTGATTATGGCAGTGGAGCTCCATGACTGTTTAGTTCTGTTTGCAGAGATCGTGCTATGTCCTTCTTTCTTTGGCCATGCTTTCCATTAATTCAGTTCAGTGGTTTGACTGTCATTAGACTAACAGAGTTGACCACCTTCCCCTTCGGGTAAAAAATAGGGAGTGGAGTATGAGGTACATGGGTGGACGAACATGCCAAATCGGACAGATAGAGAAGTGACAGAGAGGTGGAGGGCGATCGAGAGCGATCGTGAATGAGGGCCGTTGGATCAAGGGGAATGCATGGTGGAGATCGTGCACAGGAGGCTTGAGGTTGTGGTGGGAGCAGAACATGTTCGGACTGTTAGATCTTAGGTGAGAAGATAAGAGGGTTATTGGGTGGAGGAGGTGTGCGGACGATAACACCCGGGCGTGGTTTGGCTCGGGCGGTTATGGTTTCTATCAAAAGGGAATCAGGCAGTAAGTGGTAAATGGTGGATTCTGCTCGATTCCATTCAGCAGATGACACATCACAGCGGAAGAGAAAGAAAACCTGCCTTCATCGAGCGGGTACTCTTCTCGCTAGTTGCCCGTTCGATATGAGCAATAGCTGTCATATTTGGTGGGGGTGATCTGAGGGAGGGGAATGATCGGGTAGGTTCCATTGGTCAGGTGAGACGTGGGCCATGGGATCAGCGGGGGGAAAATCAACGGCGAAGGGACACGGTGGTATGATATGTGCTCGGGAAATGTGCGAAGGGCGCGAATGGGTGGAAAAGTAAGGTTTTTTGGGGTTTTTGGGTTAATTTATTTAGGCTTAAGGTGAAAAGAGGGTCTTGTGGGGATGTGAGGGTTGGGTTAGGAAATGAGCGGAATGGAAAGTAAGTAGAAGGGTGAGGAAAGTGGGGTGATGGCCCGTGTGGGGCCTTATCTGGGACATCAAAGCAGATCATCTCCCTCCTTTGGCCTCCAATATGGCAGCGCTGCATTTCAGAGTTAACAGTTCCGAAAATCACAGAGTTGCAGGTCAAATATAGAGGTTCAAAAATCACAGTAGTTGTAGGTTAGAAACAGGTCCGAAAATCACAGAAGATAGCCACTGAAGTTTAGTTTGTTTTGCTCCTTGGTTCACCCTTCTCCTCCACTTCTACAGTTCTATTTATCTTAGAGCCAAGTTCTACTCCAAATTGAAAGGGAAAGGCATATATTTATAGTTGTTTCCCGCCTCTGAACCGTCATGACTATTCGAGAGCTATTGAGGCCACTCAAGTCAGCTTGCTGTTATTGCATAATTTTAACATGCAAAATTCAAAAATTCGTATCTCCTAAATGACAAGGAGTTAGGGCTTAAATGAATAATCATTGAAAGGGGATAATCTTCTCTACACGTTGGTGAAAAGGGCATTTCAAGTTTATATTTCTATTGTCATAAATAACTTATTTTTTATGACAATCCCTAACATCTTGCGACAATATTTAGGGATAGAGTTAGGGCATCAATTAGGTCATCTTAAATAGGGCTTAGTTTCATTAATGCATTTCAAGGGTATTATAATGTTTGATCAATGATACTAAGGGCTATTACATATTAGGCCTCATGTCATAATGTTAAGGGTATAGTATTAGGGTTACACCTTAAGTAATGCTAGGGTTAGGGTTTCAATGTCACAAACTTAGGGTTTTCATCATCTTCAACAATATCATCATTAACAATGACATCATTGTATTAACATCAATGACAACTTTGTCCAACACATTTCCCTTTTTTATAACCCACTTTAACTATTTTGCCACCCCTTTTACCTTTTCCCTCCAATTAAATAATAAAAACGCCTTTTCTTTCTTATTTAATAAAGTGATTTTTTTCTTTTTAACAAGGTCAGGTAGTGGATATATTACCAAAAGATGAGATGGAGCAAGCTCATATTCCATTTGGTGATAATAAAAACCAAGCATTGAGAATCTGCTGGGAATGCAGTCCCTACTCCTGTGCTTGATTCCAAAATTTTATAGATTTCTATAACTATCCTAGTGTACTGTCTTACAAATTGACCTGCAAGTAGAGTAAATTTACATAACATTGATTTTCTTGATGTTTTTCATGGCTTATGCACTGACTGTTCCTAAGAGGGCTGCTTCTTCTTGCCATAATGGACAAAGTTTTCGCCTTCTTGGCTCATGGTGGTGGTTTTGAAATATGCCATTGCCTCCTCTAAATGCACACATTTGTTTTCGAGAGCCACGATCTCTTCTTTCTGAGCTTCCATGCTTCTCTTTTGATAACTATACTCCATTCTCATTTCAGCCCTGAGGCATTTCAACGATTCTTGGAGTCTGCTGAGGAGGCAATGGAGAATCAAATGGAGGCTCAAAGAGGGAGAAATTGCAAGAGGCAATGCAAAGGCGGTGTGCAGCAGATGATGGGAGCGGATTTGTCTGAGATTAACACCGCAAGGATTAGTGCAGACCAAGTGATGCTTTAAAAGAAAATGATTGTTACGATACCTGTCCCCGATGAGATGTTTTGCTGCGAAATTCATGAGAGCTTGATCGCGATTATCCTTGCCTTTCAGACTGAGTGATGTTTTTGGATTCCCCCTCCTTTCTCCTTTGAAATCTTGTGATTCTTCTGCAGGGATATCTTTCTGTTGATTCCTTGCTGTCCTTTTGAATTTTTTTTGGGAATGTTCACTGTTTCTTATTTGAACAGATTCATGCTTCATGATATATGATGTGGACTTATGGAATAGAGGTGTGATATATATCTTCATTCTCCCGTGTGTTCCCTTCTGCTCTTTTCACTGCTTGATTTGCATATTGATTAGCCAGTTGATTGTGATTTCTCAATACATGTTTAAAAGTCACAACTCCTGAGCCTTCTGAATTCTTTCTGATCCTCTTATATACTCTGTTTATGAATACATTGTTGGGATTTTTATCTCTAGCCATTGCCTCTATTATTATGGCTGAATCTCCTATTATAATTGGGTCTCGAATCAAACTTTTTTTAATTATTGTTGTCCCCATTAGCAGACTGTAAGCTTCAGATTTATTGTTTGAAAATTCTCTGAGGCCCCATTCATATGAAACTAATTCTTTCCCATCAAGATCAAGTAAGATTCCTCCTGCCCTTGCTTTCCCAGGGTTATTTTTTGGTGCCCCATAAAAAAAAGACAATGTCTTTTTTGTTTTTTTTCTTCCAAATTGCAAATTCTTCTTCACTCAGTATAATTTTCCAACTTTGAGCTGAAGGTTTTTTCTTATGTCATGTTTGTCCATTGTTATTTATTATGGCTTTATTGCACCAATCTTTCCCTTCTTGTTGAAGGATGTTGTAGTCTATTGCTGCTGTTCCTTTTGCATTTAGGATTTCAGAAGTTAAGCCCCAAGTTTTAGAAAGAATTTTCCCTATTCTTGGGGTCTGGTTTTTTAAAATACTTTTGTTTCTTGTCAACCATATTTGCCAACACAGGACTTCTGGGATGCATTTCCAGAACCTCTGAATTGTCACCTTCTTCTTTGTTGTGTACAGGTAAGCCTTCTCCAAGGGTTGGAAAATTTATGGCAAAGGCTTTGCGAAATTTAGGTTGATTTCAAGGGAACTTGAGAGTTGTTTCTAGCACTCTTTGGCTAACATGCAATCCTAGAATAAATGTTGAATGGTCTCTTCTGCCTGCAAGCACATTGAGCAACGAGAAGGGCCTTGGAAGAATTTTTAAAAAAGTTTTCACTAGTTAGGATCTTTCCTTTTAAGAGTGTCCAAATGAATATTTTAATCTTGGGTAAACTTTCAGACTTCCAAACTGTCTTCCAGAGGCCCCAATCATGTTGATTTGGATGATCTTGTAAGACTTTGTAACCAGTTTTGACCGTGTATCTTCCTCCACTTGGGTCCCAAAGGAAGTCATCTTCTTCCTCATAGCTTGTGGGCGCTGCTCCTTTAAGGTACTGCCTTAATTTGACCCATTGCACTTTCAGATTTGAAGGAGTTTTTATATTTTGCTATTCCTACCAATCTCTTTGATTCCAAACACATATTGAGTGTAAAGTGTTGAGGCTTCTATTTGTCATCCATTTTTTAATGTCCTCAAGTTCCAAGTAAGTTTTTAAATGCTCTTCCCCCATATTTCTATCTTTCATTATGATCAAAAAATTACATGTTGTAGATGCTTTCCAACATATGCTGTGTTTGGCCCTTTGCCATCTCTATGGCCATAATAAAAAATATTGCTCAGTTTGTCAAAAATATGATGCATATATCATCCATCACCATGCACGGTGCTCAGTCATTGTCTAATATAAAAAATATAAACATGGCTGCTATCTACAATAATTCACATACACCACGCAGGGTGATGTCCTTTCTGTATGGTTTGAATATATAAACAAGAAATAAAAACTGTAAAAAATATATACAATAGATAGGTCTGTGCATATCCATCAGAAAATGTCCAAAAAAAACTCAAAAATTAGGGACTATTTTCCCTGTGATAAATCTGATCATTGTAAGGACTGTGATAGTAGTGGTACTCATTTGAGCCTCTTTGCTCCTGAATCATCCACTCTCCTCGGGGAAGTACCGTGACCTCCTTGGAAAGCCCGTCAACACTACAGTTACGTTCCCTGAAAATATGTTGACATGAAATAGAATTAAACTGAGCTTTGAACAAGTTCACTTCATCCAGAATATTATTGAGAGTGTGTGAGTGAAAAACAGTAATATTATTGGACCAATTTACTATGATTTTTGAGTCACCATAAATGTTTAGATCCATGCAATTATGACCCAATGAAAAATGCAGCAGATGACAGAGTGTAATTAGTTCTGCGAAATTATTCGTTCCATCGCCAAGCCCCATCTTGACCTTATAATAGTGTTGTTTAGTAAGATATAAAATGAATCCACCGCCACATCCATGGTGCTGAGCAACACCATCAAAAAATTTCCAAGGAGAGTTTTTATCTATAGGAGCAGGGGCTTGCGGCCTTCGAGGCCGAGGTCTATTGGGCTTAGGCAACTCGTGATAAGCTGATATAATCTGGGCTGATATATGCGGCTAGCTAGCAGCTCTGTCTTCAAAAATGATTCGGTTCCGGCTCGACATATATTATCACCCTCCCATTTAGCAGATTGCACCAATTTTCCCAGGCTTGACATATATTATCACCCTCCCATTTCCCAGATAAATGAATCGAGGAGGAGACATTCTGCCAGAGATTGCTCAGAGTTTCACATTGAAGGAAGAAGTGATCGGTCGATTCAATAGAATTTTTGCATAAAACACACCAGTGAGGGCCACGGAAAGAGCGGTGTGATAGTGATTCCCCCGTGGGGACTTTGTTCTTGAGGACACACCAAAAGAACAATCTTGTTCTTGGGGGAGAACCAAGCTTCCAGATGCTTTTCCATCATACTGCTGTCTGCTCCGACTGTTTGTGCGATATAAGGTTGAGGTAGCCGGCCTTTGGGGTATAAATGCCATTCTATGCTAGGCACCAAACAAGTTCATCTGGTCCTTCCTTAATCCTGATGTGAGATTCACTCAGAGAATTTATGTAATCTTTCCATTCCTGGTGCCAATGAGGAGGAATATCGAGTTGTTGGGAAGATTTCCATCCTTGAGAGAAAATGGTGGTATTCATCTGATCCGCTATGTGTGCCAATACCTTTATCTCATGTGAATTAAGGTGCTGGATGAGATCTCTTGGTAGTTGGAATCTTCCTCCTCCCCCAGTCCAGGGATCCAGTCCTATGCGAGCTTTTGATCCATCATTAATTCTCCAAACTAGATTGTTCCTAATGCTAGGCAGGGAATGCAGTGGAGCCTTCTAGACGGAAGATATACCTGTTCTTGGCCAGCTAGGCATGCGAACCCAATCCATGATTTGGTGAGGCCAAATGTACTTGTAATATGAGACAATAGTCCATAGGTTCTACTTGGTCAATAATATCTAGCCCATTTTTGCAGCCAGGGCTTGTGAAAATAGAGCTAGGTCTTTGAGTCCCCAACCTCCCCATTTTTTGGGCAAAGCAATCTTGTTCCAGCTGACCCAAGCGAAAATCCTTTTATCTTGTTGGCCATTCCAGAGATATCTGCTACAAAGCTGTTGAAGACGGGCCAAAATATTCCTGGGAATCCAAGCCAGAGCCATCCAGAAAACAGGGGTGGCCTCAAGAATAGATTTGATGAGTACCAATCTGCCTGCTTTGGATAAGTATCTATGACTCCAATTTGAAAGATTTTTTTCCAGCTTAGTAACTAGCCAGACCCAGTCTGCTATTTTTTGACTGAGGGGTTTATCCAAAATCCCAGATATTTGAATCCTCGGTCAAGGGGGATGATACAATAAGGAAAGTGGTGCTGAGAAAATCGAGACTCTTGGATGGAAGTGAGGGCTAAGGTGATGGTGGATTTCCCTTGATTAGCTTACACGCCAGTAGCCTTCGAGAATAGGGAGAGGATTTTTGAGAAGGTAAGAGAGTCTCGAATGCTCCCATCAAGGAAGATGAGAACATCTTCCACAAATAGGAGATGAGTAAGATAGCAGAAAGCATTTACCTTGAGGCCACAAAAACTGCCATCTCTTTTAGCTTTGGCAAGTAATTCGCTGAGCCCATCCATGACAATCAGAAAGAGTAGGGGAGAGAGGGGGCAGCCCTGTCTGAGGCCTCACTCAGCATGAAAAAAGTGGGAGGCATATCCATTGATGAGTACACTGAAAGTTGGAGTGGAGATGCATGCCATAATCCAGGTGACGAAAGCATGTGGAAAGCCAAGGTGGATAAAGAGAATCTTGATGTAGAGCCAACTGACTCGATCAAAATCTTTTTCCAGGTCAATCTTTAAGATGATTCCTTTTATATGTTTGGTCCAGATCGAATGAATGGCCTCTTGGGCCGTGCCAATGGCTTCGTGGATCTATCGATGCTCAAGGAAAGCAAACAGTTCGGGGGCAATATGGCGAGAGAGAATGGGCCGAATATGATTCACAATGACTTTTGAAATAATCTTATACAGACAATTGCATAAAGAGATGGGCCTAAAGTCATTGAAAGATGAGGGGGAATCATATTTCGGAATTAGGGCAATGAAAGTTGTATTGAGAACATTGTAAATGGAGCCAGATGTTCTACACTCTTCCACTACTTTTAACAGATAATTCCCCAGGAGTTCATAGAAAGCAAGATAAAATTCTATCGTCCATCCATCCGGACCAAGACTTTTGTCTTTTTTGAACCATTTCAACGTCCCTTCCAGTTCACCAGTAGTAACAGGAGAGTTTAGCTCTTCAGCCTCATCTTCTTTTACAAAACGAGGGAAATGTCCAGAAACATTGATGATATCAACAAGGTTAGACCCAGGTGGGTTTTTAAAGAGTTGCTTGAAATGAGATGTGCCAAGATGGGAGAGTTTGTTGAAGGTGTCTACTACTTCTCCATCAGGTAGGGGTAAGTTCCAAATTGTGTTAGGAACTTTTCTACCTTTTGCATAGTTCTAGAAAAATCTTGTGTTGCCATCTCCCGCTTCTAACCATATAGCCCTACTCTTGAGTCGCTAAGATTCCTCTCTCTCCTTCAGAATCCTTGCCTTTTGGTTTTCTAGCTTGATTAGGTGAGCTTTGTCAGCAGCTGAAGTAAACCCTAGGTTGCAGTCATCTAGCAGTGCACACAATTCAGACTCGATTTGAGTTAAAGAGTGATCCTCCCCCTGATTTTTCTCTTTGGCCCATTTGATGGAAAGATGCTTGAGCTGGGACAGGTTGTGGTAGAAACCCTTAGTTAAGGATTCATGTGTTTCAATAGGGTTGGCTTTCCAAAAATCCGAGACCAGTTTGATGAACCCAGCGTCCTACAGCCAGACATGATTAAATTTGAAGGGAGCTTTAGGTTTGGGATGGGGACCAAAGACTTCAAGATAAATGGGAGAGTGATCCGAGACACCCTCGAAACCCACCCATTGTTTGTGGTGCAACTGATTCATTAGGAGAACCTTTATCAAAAATCGATCTAACCTTCTGGCTAGTGTAGCTTCCCCCACCCATCTGTTTCGCCAAGTAGGGAGTGGCTTATTCATGGGAATATCCACAAGGTTGTGTTGTTCCAAAAGGTTGATCATGAAGCCTATAATAGAGTCCACTTGAGCTTGTGATCCCCATGATTCCCCAAAACCAATGGAGAAATTGAGATCAGCCCCAAGAATTATGTGATTAGGGGATTCGATCGAGAGATTGAGCAGATGTTGCCAGAAGTTCTCTCCGATGGCAAGGACCATATATATTGATGACCCTCAGGTTAAGGCCGAGCTCTGTCGAGAAGAATCCCAAACCGATAAATCTAGGTCCTCCCCAAGATGCTAACACTCTGATGGTGCGAGGATTGAGCCCAATGGCTAAGCCCCCCGATCAACCCGAAGCATCTATTTGAAAAATGCCATCCAGGAAGTAGAGAGGCTAAAGTGCTGGTGATAATTTCGGCCTCACCTAGGGTTTCTTGTAGCATGATGATATCAGTAGGCTCAACTTCAAATAGTCGGCGCAGGGCTAGTTTCTTGGAAGCACTAGCCATGCCTCTACAATTCCCCCATAATTCTATCATCCCAAATCGATATTGATTTCCCATTGCCTGGGATTTTAGATATATGATTTCTAAATAGAGGGATTGTCTTTTTCACAAGTTTCCAGACTTGTGTGCACGACCTTATTGGGATATTTTCATTCAGCAAACTTATTCTAGATTTGCCCATGTATTTTGAGGCGAGAGTTTTTTTCCACTAGCTCTCAGTTCATGTTACCATTCTCCATATAATTTTCATTCCTAGAGAAACATTCATGAGGCCAGGTAGCCTTATTGATAAGCCTCCCTGTTCATATGGTAATATTACTTGTTCCCACCTGACCAAACTAAATTTTTTGTTTTCTTGTTTCCCTCCTTGCCATAGAAAGCTTCTTAGTATTAGCACCATTTGTTTGTGTGCACTTGCTGGTGCCAAAATTATTGCATACTGGTAGATTGGGAGTGCTGCAAGTAGTGCTTTTATTAGGGTCACCCTGCCTGCCATATTTAGCCACATCATCCCCCAGCTCTGAATTTTGTTTTTCATTTTTTCAATCTGTTTGGTTCATAATTCTGCCTTCATATTTTCTTTAGAGATGGGGAGCCCCAGATAGAAAAAGTGAGTCCATTTTTCCTGAATGGGGATTTCTAGGATTTGCGAAATCCTTTGCATGATTCTGGGAGGAGTGTTCCAACCATATATTCTACATTTTGAGTTGTTTAAGAGCCCCCCTGAAAATTGAAGAAAATCATCAAGAATTCTTTTGAATCTTCTTGCAATTATTGTAGAGGCCCCTCCCAATAATAAAGTGTCATCCACAAACAAGGAGTGGTTTATGGTCTTTACTCCTCTTGCTATTCGAAGATGAGTACTATTTCTTCCTCTTCTTTGTTTTTCCAATGTTCTGCTTAGAGTTTCAGCCATTATAATATAGAGAAAAGGGGAGAGCAGGTATCCTTGTCTGAGACCTCTGGAGCTCTGAAAAAATTCACTTGGCCTTCCATTTATGAGAGGTGCAATCCATGGAGTCGAGATGCAAGCTTGAATGACCTCTATTATTTCTTGAGAGAATCCAAAATTTTTGAGCACTACCATTAGATATGAAAGGCTGACCCTATCAAATGCGTTTGCCATATCTAATTTCATAATGATTCCTTTTTCTTTCCTTTACATACTGGAGTGGACGACTTCCTGTACAATAATTACATTATCAATGTTTTGCCTGCTAGGCACAAAACATCGTTGATTTTTTGATACTATTGTCGGTAGAACTTCTTTAATTATGTTGGCAATAATCTTGTAGAAGGAGTTGTAGAGGGAAATGGGGTGAAATCTATTGAAGGCGGAGGGGTTGGATTCTTTTGGGACTAAAGCAAGATATGAGGATTTTGTGTTGCTTCCTAATTTTATTTTTTTTGAAAACATTTTTCACCATTCTTAAGAAATCCTTTCTTATTATATTCCAATGTTGCCTGTAGAAAGCTATAGTGAATCCATCTGGCCCTGGGGCCTTGTCTGGATGTAGGCTCCAGATGGCTTCCACTACTTCCTCTTCTGATATCTCTTTACATATTTATGAATTTTTCTCTTCTTTAATTTTTTTTGGTGTGCTGTAGGAAGCTTTCATAGTCTACTTCATCTTCACTTGCTGAAAGAAGGTTTTTGAAGTGTTTGTGGGCTTCTTTTTTCAGTTCCTCTGCTCCTTCTTGTCCGTCAACTTGAATTTTGTCTATCTGATTTCTTGCTCTTCTTATTTTCATGGTGTTGTGGAAGAAGACTGTATTTTTATCTCCTACATTGAGCCAAAGGCTTCTAGATTTTAGTCTTGCCTCTTCTTCCTCTTTCCTATTTTCCCTGTATATTTCCCAAAAAATATCCTTCTCTCTTAGATAATCTTGCTTGTCCTCCTCGTTATTTTCTTTTTTAGTTTGCATGCTGTCCATTTTATTTTGTAGCTCTATTTTTTTTTTAGATTTCATTTGCTCTTGCCCATTCCTTAAGCCTAGTTCTCAAATTTTTTAACTTTGTTTCTCAAATATATTGGGTTGATCCAATAATTCTTGGTGCCCATGCTTCTTTGATTTGATTCCTAAATTCTTCGTTGCTATCCCATATTGAGCTGTATCTAAATGGTCTAAGAGGTCCTTGATTTTCCATTTTGCCTATAATTATTGCCACCTGTTTGTGATCAGAGGCTGTGGGGTGTGAAGAATTTTTTATTTTATTGAGCTATAGCCTGCTACTATATTTTCTTGGATTAGTATTCTATCCAATCTTTCCTTTATATTATTTTTGCCCACTCTTTTGTTGCTCCAGGTATATTTTCCATTATTTGGGGGGATATCCCTTAGATTGTGCTGCTCCATTATTGTTTCCAAAGCATCCTTGGATGGGTTTGAATGATATATCCCTCCAAACTTCTCTTCTATATTTCTAACCAGATTTAGATCCTCTCCAAGGATTAATTTTCCATTTTTTATTTCATTTAGAGTTTCCTTTAGGGTGTTCCAACATTGCTCTTTTTCCCTGTAGTGATTAGGGGCATATATATTGATGAAGCTGTAGTGCTCTTTTGTGCTTGTTTGCTTTAAATCTGTTTGAATCGAGTGTTGTTCCCTTTTTTTTGGTATCATTCCCCAATAGCCTTTTTTCCATATCGTGCAAATTCCTCCTGAAGCTCTTGTAGTCTGTATTGCTTCCCCTTCATAATTTTTTAGTTTTTTTATTATTTTTTTAGTTGCTTGACTATTTGTTTTGGTCCCCTGAATCATAAAAATGTCTAGATTTTCTTTTACCAAAATGTCCCTTGCAACATTTTCTTTAAAGGATGATCCCAATCTTCGACAATTCCAAGAGACCATAATCATTACTTATTTGTTGGGTGATGCATGAGACCCTTCCCTCTCTGCTGGCTTTTGTTGTTGTTTCCAGAGCTTTTTCTCAAAAGAGAATCCATTGGTTGTTACGTACCTAGAGCCATTTCCTTTGCTGCAGCTTCATCCCTCAGCTCTTTGTTGGACTTCCTTCCTGTTTTTTTTTTTATGTTCAAAGGGATTCCTTTGACTGGTTTCTTGTTATAATTTTGTCAATAGATGGAGGGGGCGGGGAGCGTATGTTTGTAAGAGGAGATATGGAGGAGTTAAGAGGTTGGGGAGGGGATCTGGGGGAAGGAGGGGCTGTGGGATCTTCCAATGGGCCAAAAGGATTTAGAGTAATGAGGGAAGAGGGGATGTCTATTTTTGGATATGGGGGGAGAGGGTCAGGGAGGGAAAGGGGTTGCGATGGGGAGGAAGGGGCTATTTATTGGATGTATTCTTCCGTTTAGCCTGCTCCCATTTGTTTTCTGAATCTTCTACATTTTCACTTTCATTTTTTTTTGGAACATATATTAGAAAAATGGCCATTTTCATGACATACCTTGCATTTGAAAGGAATTTGTTCGTAATACAACTGTTGAATGTGCGTCCATTGGTCCACTTTGATCTTGATCGCCTCTGAAAGCCCTTTCCCTAGATCCACTTCTAGGCAGATTCTGGCGCATGCATGCATATTCTCCTTTGGTTCGCACCTATCTATGTATTTTCCAACAACATTTATGATGGTCTTTACTGAATCATCTCCCCAGTAGTGAAGGGGGAGGTGTGGCAGCTTGACCCATATTGGAACAACGCTGGGCACATCCATTTCTGGATCGAAATCTGGTGTCCATTTGTTTAAATACAACCCTCTTGTATCCATGAAGTATGGGCCATTCCTAAATATCAGATTGCGATCCTCCTTGGTTTCAAAGTGAAAGGTGTAGTATCCTCTTCCACAGACTCTAATTGATATTTTCCCATTTATTGACGCAGTCCAGTTCCTTTCAACCCATTTCTAAACCGTCTTGGGTGAGAGCCATAACCCAGTAAACTGCCCAACTAATCCATGTTCAGCAAGGGATAACACTGCTCTATGAGGGAGAGCAGGGGGGAGGGAGATTTCAGGGATGTCTTCCAATCGTTTAAAAAACTTGGTTATTGATGGTTGATTTTTGGGCGGACCCATTGTTGAGATGAGGGAAGCGAAAGCTTTTGCAAATTCTTCTGTTTCCTGTTGATGATCTGGAAGATGATCTCCATCCTCTGGAGGATCCATTACGTCCAGGGCTTCAACAACAGGAGGCCGCTAAGGGGCAACTACGATCTAGGCATCTCCGATCTAGGTTTGGCTGTGCAGCTCAGCGCACAACAACGACAATGATTTTTTTTGCATTGAAGATCTTACACATGCAATATAGTTAGCGTAGGTCATTAGTTGAAAATTTTATTTAATAAAGTGACTTTTATTAACTAAGTAAAGCCACTTTTAACCCTGGAAAATGATTAATTCGTCTCCATGGTCACACCGACCACACAAAGCCCCTTTTTATCTTCTTGTCTTGTATATATTTTCACCCTGATTCCAACAAGCTATTACACTAACGTGTTCTTCCAAATAATCAACCCCGAATAGCTCCTTAGTGTAAATAATTAAAATATACATGTTAATAACCATGTTTTATGGAAATCGCCATAACATGACGCAACCAAGAGCGAATCTTGTAAAACTAATCCTGATGATGAAATATAATAAGCGATCCCACTCGGGCCCTATAAAACTTCTCCAAACCTATCAAGATCGCCAATGGTGTAATCCTCCTCATATGATTTGGTTGACACATGGTTTGGTGATCTCCCTTAACCCTATCACACGAGAATCCAAAAATTGGGGACATTACAAAAAACTTTTGAGGATGAGGCAAAGATGAAATGAAATTCCATATGAGATAGAGACAAGAAAGAACTCCCAGACTCCCCTAAAATTACGTGGGGAAAGAATGACATTCCCATCTAGCAATGGTGGACTTGAAAGGACAAACAATCACGCAAAAGCCATGAAAGGAGATACCTAGCCAAAGAGCCAATTCTCAGAGTTTAGAAGAAGAACAATCCCACTTAAGGATTAAGATCTAAAGTTGATGGAGGGAACTACTTGGCCCACCAAACCAGACAAACAAGGAAACAACCAAATGCCCATGGGCACATAAAATCCAATGGAAGTCTTCTTTCAACCCAAAATAAAAAAACTAAGCAAAATATGAAAGGAATTGCAATGCAATCAATAGAGGTATTGTGAAGAGAGCCTTTGGAAATAAAAATAGTCTAAAGCAGAGCAACGAAACCAAGCTAGTAATACCTTGACCGAATGTAAAAGTGGTAGGAAAACACTATGTATTAGTCCATACCAAGGAAACCATCCAATGGGTTGCTCCTCTAAGCTTGTTGTGCAAACAAATGTTGATATACACCACCCTACTGCATGATGAACACCTCCCTTCTTACCACCTTCCATAGTGACTACGAGGAAGATCACACTGTCCTGCAAAGACAACCCACTTCCTAAGCCACATCATAATGCAAACTTCCGATGCAAAGATTTGAATGCACGCTGGACATCACTTGTGGGGGGGCTGATCCCCCTCATAAAATCAATTTCCTGCTTCACGAGACGGGGACTCAAATCCCCCAACTTAACACCCATTGTGGGGACAAATCCACATTGATCTTACTCCACAATTTTTTTTCCAATACAAGTTTGTCCAAACATCTATATTCAAATATGACACACGTCTTCTATATCTATGATTTAAAATTTTGACCATTGAACTATTTATTTCCATTCAACATTGTATCGAATAAATTGGCCATTTTAAAAGTTTAAAATACACCAAACAATTATGAAACTATTTTTGTTGCTCAATGATTGACAACCATATTGTTGTCTCAAATAGGAACACACTCTAAAGCAATGTCCTAAACTTCTTGTCAACAAAAAAATCTGTCATATGCCAAGAAAATAAGAATGACACTATCTTTCAATTCAAATTGCATCAAACCCTCTTTAAAATTGCTTATTCATAATTAATGTAGGATACAGTCTTAGCAATCATAAAGCTTATTGTTATTAATTTTCGCACAAACTGTTTTGTTTAGTTCTTCAAAGCACTACGATTCTATTATTTGCTCTCCTTGCTAATAGGTATAGGTAATATCCATTGTAGGTATGGTTGATCCTTCATGAATCCAAAAGGATTCGACTCTCTTTTTACCTCCA
The DNA here is from genome assembly GCA_000404065.3 of Pinus taeda. Classification (NCBI taxonomy): domain Eukaryota; kingdom Viridiplantae; phylum Streptophyta; class Pinopsida; order Pinales; family Pinaceae; genus Pinus; species Pinus taeda. The sequence continues at coordinate 23,440 of APFE030541110.1, read as the reverse complement.
CATTCTAACAAGATAAGGTGTAGTCTGATTAGATGATTTTTTGATTTTTTTTTGTTGGAATTTGGTGTTATCAAAATTTGATGAGATCACAATATTTTGTTGTTTAAATTGTATATTTAAATGGGGAATTGAGTTTAAGGCCCTGAAAAACCTCTGTGACATATTATGAAGACTCAACATCTTAAAGCTAAAATTTTCTATTTGTTCACTAGATTTTAGACAAAGTTGGCCAAAAATTCCACCTAAAAAAAGGCCCAAAAATCACATATTAGACTACACCTTTCAAATTCTCCAAAGCAATTATGGTCTTGAAAGGTAGCGACTCTTTTCCTCATGTTGGCATTTCACTGTGCACAATGGTATGCCCTTCACTAATGTAGGTTTGATTCCGCCCTTCACGAACAAGTGTGTATATCTCTCACATTTTCTAGGATCTTCACGTGCATAAATCTTGTCTTTTTTCTTATTCTTATTCACATTATTGGTAACCTCAAAAATTTGGAGACTCCTCTTCATTCATGCATCATGGTCACAGTGGTGGTTTTATCAACACATTCCCTACTCGGATCTTACACTTAATGATCTCCACATAACTGTGACAATCCTAAATCTCCCTCTAACTTGGTAATTTGTTATGTCACAGTGTCTTGGATAAACCCCATGCCGACTATTTCATAGTGATGATATCCCTCTTTATTTTTGAGTATGTTATTATCTAACTCTTATGTTGGCTACAAATTCCCTGTATTAAATGGCTACCAATCACAAGAATCTATGGTCACTTCATTTATCTGACATGGTTATCTCCTTGACCACTACACAACTCCATGTTGATTTTTCCAATAATAATTCTGTGGATCGATAAGTTGGAGACTAAACCTTAGATTTACTAACTACCTTATTACATGTTTACCTATGCCAACTTCTTAGTTCTTCTTTGTAACATGAGTCATTGCACTTTTTATTTATTACAATAGTGCGTTGGCTCCTTCACTTATTTCCTTGTTTTCTCCTAGATTAAGCTTTAATATCATTTTGTTTTTCATATGCATCTGTGATACAAATACACATTAAAACAAAAAAAATATGAATTCATTCTATATATTAAATGTTGCAATCTCAGAAAATGAATATGTGACATAAATCCCAAATAATTAGTGATTAACTATCATACTAATTACTACTTTAAATATCTTATTAATATGAGATTTTTATTATACATATACATGCTAAATATGTCAGTACTAATTTAGATCCATCTTAATTTTAAACTTAGATTTATTCGATATTGAGGTAAATCGAATTTTTTAATATAACATGAAATTAAAAAAAATAAAAATGAAAAAGACAAAACTATGCCTTAAAGAAAAAACAAAACAAAACTATATATTAAAAAAACCAATCCTTCTTAGTGCTCAATAATTTAGGTTATATATATATATATATTATATATATATTATTATATTGTGTTTCATTGATGTGACATCGTTACCTTTATACTTTTTTTTTTCTTTAGGCTGTGGTTCACGGAGACCCTAGTCAACGGGTGGCACTACGTCCACGGAAAAATCTGGGTGGATAGACCTCGAAGGGAATCTAGCCTCGCGACCCACTAGCTAGGCCTAACCCCAAGGGCTTTGGGGAGAATGGACCCTGTGACCTCCCGATCAGCGAGGCACTGATTTTGACCAACTAAGCTAACACCTGAGGCTCTAAAACATTTGAGTATTCTCCATCTCTAAACTAACCATTTTTTCTAGATTTAACTTTCTAACGAGAAATCCTCAATTTCACTCCAATTAAAATCTATGTGGTTTGAAACTTTGTATAATAAGCCAACATAAGTATAAACAATGCTTATCCATAAACAATTTTGCACCCAAACAAATGTGAAGCTTTAGCGGGCATGTTTCGAGGCATTGAACGAACTTCACAATCTTTTGTTCGGGTGAATTCGTTTACTGATATTCATTTGTTTTCCAAGTAAAAATAAATGTTTATGATCTTTGTTAATACTTTCATGCTAGTTTAGAAATGAACTAATTGGTTCTTGTTACATTAAGTCTAAGGTTTTGATATATGAACAATAAATTGGAAATGCGTTGGTATTACATATTTTGGAGGAATTAAAATTGAAGATTTAGATGAAAAAAATGTGTTATAAAGTGTATAATAATGCATATAACTTTATATTATATGAAATATTGTTCAAATTAATTTGACAAGTTTAAATTTTTAAGAAATAGAATTTGAATTCTGAATTCTAAACTTGTTTAAGAAATAGAATTTGAATTTTGAATTCTAAACTTGTAATATGATATATCTATTTCATAGTATAATGCTCAATTTTTAATTTTTTTTTTTTTTTTTCATTTGCATCTCTATATTGGGAAAGATTATTATTTTTTTCTTTTTTAATAAAATGTGTGTGGAAAACATGTTTTTTCTTATTTTGGGATTATTATAATGGAATGTAGCTAGCCATTATTTTTCATTAGCCACTATTTTTTTGTTGAGAGAAATGAGGTGCATTCACAATCTAATATTGAAGAGTTTGTAATCTCTCAATTATTTTTCCCGTGTAGAGATGACCTAATTATAGAATATATATATATAAGCACACTAACAAAGATCCATCTTAACTCAAGATCCTTTAACCAAAGAGAGATTTGCATCCCAATTATTTTTTTGATCCCTCTTGGTGTTTAATAAATTAAAGTTAAGATGGATCTTCATTGATAGAACTATTACAACATAATCTAGTTGGTTTATAATGCCTTAGAAAGTTTCCTTTCATTGAGAAGTTGGGAGGGGGGAGGAATTGATTATGTGGAATTCACCCATGACTTGCACTTGGCCATAATTGGATGGAATAACTTGCACAGGTGAGACTACTGATGAGGGACAAATCTTTTCTCTGGATAATTCAACCTTGGTTAGGGATATGAAACACCTCTTTCTCTACCAACTAACCAGAACTTTGTTAACAATCAATGATATTACTTATAGTAAAGTTCTATTTGGACGTTCTTCGCATGGCTAAAGTTTAATTTGCACAACTAAACTTCACAACATGAATATGTAGTTTTACATATGTAACCTTTTTCTCTCAATTATGGAAATAAATTTAAATGGGATTAAGCTTTACATATATCAACTTCTTATTGTAGAATGTAAATATGGAAGCTAAAAGTGTTGATTTTTCAAGTGCAATAGATACAAGCACAATATTTATGAACTATTGGTAATTAATTCAAATGATATCGACCTTCTTTTAACAATTCTAGTTTATTATAGAGTAATTGCACTTCATAAATTCAACCATAAACCATAAAGACAATAGAGGTCACAATGCACAAAAAGAGAACACAATATTTATCTTGGGAAAACCCACTTGGGGGAAAAACCAACAACCTTTTCCTTAGAGAAATTCTTTAGTTCAACAAGAGATACTTCTAATGCGGCTAGTCAACTATGACATGAACAGGATCAACAAGCTATGGTCAAACCTGGTCTCTAGCCCTCAAGTCAAGTCAAAGTAAGTCAAACTTTCACCCTTCAAAATTTCAACCTTCTCAGATTTGCTCATAATATGTGCCCAAAATTTTGGCTTGCCTAGAAACTATTGTCCATAAAAGTCACACGTGTGAGTTCTTAGAGAGAGAAATACAAGCTAGAGAGAGAGATCTTCATCCTTCTTCTTCTTCTTCTTGTCCTTCACTTGGATGCCCATAAACCGTCTTCTTGTGTGATGATCGAACAATGCCTTTGTGGAGGAGGTTGAATGCCTTTATATAGTGATCTGCTTGCCAAGAATGGGTGTGTCTCTTCAATGGGCTAACTTGACTAACTTTGAGCCAAAAATTCAAAATTCAAATTTCAAAAATTTATCTTTTAAATTCGACATGAAGAACATGTCTTATATAAATTCTTTCAAGGGCGAAATAATCAAAATAACATTAAGAACATGTCTTTCAAATTATTTATACACAACAAGGCCTAAAATATAGTTATGAAGTTCGACCATAGCTACATATTCAACAAGAACTTATTTTGGTTTGTCATGTATCAATCTCAATGACTTTTGATTAGTGATTTCTAGTTGGGTCACAATTTGTTAAAGGCATTTATCATGTTTTTGATGAATTTAAGTTCCCCCAACCTTCAAATTGTGGCCTATTGGTGTTATGATTGTTATAAATTGATATATATTAATAACATAAAATAGGCATAAAATAAAAATATCAAGCACATAAGAAATATCTACCTACTTCTTGCCTCACCTTCCTCTCTACTCTAAATATAGTAAACCAAAGTAGGCACTTTTTAACCAAGTACTTCTTGAGATGTTGCTCCAAATATAGAAAACCAAATTAAGCACTCCTTAACCAAGTACTTATTTAGATGCTCCATTTCCACGTGCTATTCATCAGGGTTCATAAACCTATCAACCATTCTTCATTTTGTGTCTCCCATGCTTCTTACGAGTAGAAACAACGCTCAACCATGGTTGTTGGCATCACGACACTCTCGTGAAGGAGTTTAGGTTGCTCATGTTTTGATACCACGTGTTAGGAATTGAGGGAGATAAATAACATAAGGACAAAATAAAATATCAAGGACATAAGACACCATAATTTATCTTGGAAACCCTAAATTGCAAAAACCAACACCTAATCGATCTATTAAACTTGTCCAAGAAAACCAAGCCAAGGCAAAATCAACTATTTAAGACATATTACAGTGGAATTCTCAAGCCATTAAATAGGCTATGTTACATCAAATACCATGGGAAAAACCAACTATTCAAGGCATCATACAATGGAATTATCAAGCCATTAAATACGCTATGTTACATCAAATACCATGGGAAAAACCATGGGATACCAAAACCATAGGCTTGTCAAACACCATTAGTATCCCATCAGATTATCACTTGATTATTCCCACAATTACAAGGTGAAGTGCCTACCCACTAATTCTACTAGAGAAATTGTGTTGAATTTTGGTCTACTAATTCTTGCATAAGATATTCATGCATGCTTATTAATTCTACTGGAGAGATATGTCGTCAATTTTTGGGTGTTGATTTTTGCATTAAAATAGTTACACAGATTATCATTTTTTTTGTATTTGACCTTTAGAAGAATCTAATATGGAGTAAGTTAGAAATTGGAAAAACTCAATTGTTTTTATGTCAAAATTCTTCCTAAAATCCAATAGGAATTTTGTTGGAGGTTATAATTTCGCCTAACTAATGGAAAATTTAACCATGGAGCTTTCTTGTTGGGTGTTTGAGCCCATATTAAGAAGACCCATATTGTCATAATTTCAAAAAATATGTGGATGGGAGTGGAACTTTGCTTGGTCAGAAACAAAATAGAGTGATCAAAAAGGTTAAATCTGTCCATGTTTTAACTGACACTCCATCTAATAGTATCTCCTCTCATAAAAGATGAGATAGATGTACAATTGATATGAATGTGACTTCGTAAAAGAATATTGTTTGCAATGGACATATTTTTATTATAGTTCGACATAACCTTAAGCAAGATCTACAAACCTACTAACTTTTCCTTCATGCTATAGTTAACTTCTTAAGGGAACTCATCTTACATCTTTTGAAAATGGGTTTTAAACCTAATGGCTAGAAATATCATAAGATTTGATAAGGATTGTTTTTTTGGAGTTTTATGTAATTCCATTGGAAATAATTCATGGTGTCAATGTTGGCTTTTTTATTGTTTGTGAAGGAAACCAATGTACAACTAAAACCTATAAATGACAGTGCTTTGAATTATACTTAAATCCTAAGGAATATTCTCCCAAAATATGTCAAATGTAAGGATCGTAAAAAAATCAACAATCTATTTATATTCTCATGGGAAAAGATTGTTTTCGCTCTTCTTAAAGCAGCCCCCCATGTCAAGGACTGGGGGGAAACCTACTGCGAGCAGAAGAATGAAACTACAGGCTCATTATTTTCTGCCGCACCCACTTGGGATTCATTTCTGGATGCCGTCAAGGATCAGTACTACCCTGTCAAAAGCTATGAGGACAAATACATCAAATGGACCACACTGCGGCAGGGAAGGGACCAAGATGTGCCGGAGTTCACAAACATTTTTCATACCCTTCGCACATAGTTGGGTATCAAGGACTCTGAGCCGCATTTGGTACTAAAATACTGTGGCTGCCTACACAGTTACATCCAAGAAGAGATGGAGTTCCTGAACATCTCCTTGCTTAGCACGATATACCGATACACTATCAAAATCAAGCAGAAGTTCAAACAGAAGAAGCGAGACATTGGATCTGTGAATCCGAAGACCAAAAGACAAAGCCAAGGTGGGGTGACCCAAGACAACCCGTCGAAGCCACGAGAAAATAACAACACCACAAAGTTGAAGGACACAGGAAAGTGGTGTGAGTTCCATAAGAGTCCCACTCTTGAGGAAATTCCACACTTTTCATCCCAACAACTTCCCATGGCAGATGAAAAGAAAGACGAGGGGGTAGAAGATCCTATTAAAATATTGCTTGAAGAAGCCCTCGAGCGACAAAGGAACGCGATGATGGACAACTTTTCCTAGATCCTTCAATGGCTACCCAGAGGCGACGCATTAGCTTCCAACAACTACTCTGGAAACACCACACCCTTTAAGGTACAAGTTAATTTTGAAATCTCCATATTCAAGGGTCAGATAGACACAGATGTTGGACTCAGCTACAGACTTGCCAAGGTCTCCTTGCACTCAGTTGCATGAGCCTTCCCCTTTCGCCTAAGTATAGGAAACATAGATTTCCTACCTTAGCACTTGCCCAAAATAATTAATCTTCTATCTTAGATTCATACTTAGAATCACTATGACTCAACTATATATAGCTTTTTCAATACAATACTATGGACAACGACCTATGGGTGAGTCTCAAAACTGACCTATTACTTTCCTGAACAAGGGGCTAAAGCCCCATTGACTCCTACTTAGCTGCGCACTCCTCTTCCACATTTCACAAAGACTTTACATTCTTTACAAAATATTTCTCAAAAATTGGTTAAACTAACCCAAAATTGACCCTGGGGACCCTATCCCAACATGCCCCCAACACAAATATGGTGACTCTCCCTCGAGTCACTCTGGTGCCTCGATCTTGGTGGAGAGGCCACTGAAATCAACCTGCAATGCTACTACATCAGCAAAACTCTATACTGCGGCCTGTTGCACTTCCTCTACCAACTTTTTTGTTGTTGGGCATTTGACTGCTAAGCCATCTTTCTTTGTGTTTGTTGCTATGTCATTACCTTTTCCTAAAGTGATAGAGTAAGATGATAGGATTCCTCTATCCATGGTTGTAGTCTTGCCTTGAGAAGGGCCTCTTTCCTCTATAACTCTTCAATATGTGATTGCAATTGCTTGCCTCACTGCAATTGCGCGAGGTGTTGGACTAGTGCCAAGGTGCACGCAGTCGCCCTGACTTCATCAAAATTGTGATGTGTCTCCCGGATATATGTGTTAAGCTTCTGTAGGTTTGGGTCCTCCTGCAAATTCATCCATAACTCCATGGCCTGATCAAATGTCATCGCGCAGTCTGTGACTATTGTATCCAAAGTGCCCATGTTTTCCTTGATAGCTTGTCTGCGTTGCTCCCAGACCTTTAGCAGAGTGGTTAGCTGTAACTTCATATGTAGCTTTGAGATCTTCATCTGGAAGTCAAATGCGACTTTACCGATCTCATCCTTGGACGCGTGAACCACAACAACCAATTTCTTGATTCTTGCTATAGCTGCGGCATCCTCTAGAATGTTTAATTCGGGAATTGTCTTACAGGCCTACGTTATCTCTGGTTCCAGGCTCTGACTTCGTGTTTGCAACTCCTCTTTTACTTTCAGAGCTTGAGCCTTCTTCGTGAACATCTGCTCATTGTTTCTTTGAATTCGTTGATCATTGCAAGCGTGCACTGCTCTCTGATCTTAAGCTCATCTGAGACCCCCTGATGTAGCGTATGGAGAGTCTGAAGTGGCAGTGAGGCTAAGTTTACCCCGATGTATTTTACTGTACTCAACAAAAATCAGTCTTCCTCTAGTAAGGATATGACTCTGAGGTCCAGAGTCCATTCCAACTCTACTATTTTCTTTCTTGCTTGCACCCTGCTCGCTTGCCCAACACTTGTTTGAATTCGACCTGTTTGGATCTACATCTCACGCAAATCCTTCTGGATGCTCCCTAGCATCTACATATACTGATGTTCAAACTTCTTCCACAACTCTATTGTGGTGTCTCTTACCTTCTCCCAATCTCATATAGATCCCCTTCTATGAGGATCATCAGGTTGATGCGTGCTTGTTTATCAGATTTGTGCTTCTTCCTCAGCCTGAAAATTGTCTGCTTACTGTGTTTCCTCAATGTGAAGGGAGTGCTCTCCTCCTCTCCACCATCTCTGCCCTGTCCTGACAGTTCCTGCTCTTCGGTATGCTGGGAAGTAGATGCTTCAACTTCCTTTATGCCAGTGTGCTCTTCCTCATCAGACTCTTTTTCTGCAGCTGCCTTAGCAACAACTTCTTTCTTTCATTTCTTATCCATTGCTTGCACGACTTTCTGTGCTTCCTCTTTTCGCTTCTGCACAACATTCGTCTGTGCAACAGAACTGTCTACACCCTTACTGGTACATGCACTAAGGTTCGTGGGTTCGCGCCACTCTGCGGGCTAACTCCCCATAATCTCCTACACATCTGTCTCTGAGACTAAGTATGGAAGCTTGTGCCATATATGTTTAGGGTACTTCTACGCCCTGATTGATACGTTATGGAAATCGACCTCGAACTCTGCAAATGCCCTAAACTGCTCGAACAAGGTAGGAGACAACCTTCGCTGCTAACTGATTACTGTGCAAAGATCTATTTCCACTAATATCTAAAAAATCACTGACTCCTTGATCCTCTCCAGATCCTTTGTTGCCCACAACAAAGTGAACTTCGCTGCCTCTAGTAAATCATCTACCTGCGGAGGAAACTGATGTCCTCCGATAATTGCCATGCTACTAAGACAATGAGCAACAAAAGCCATGCATAATGGAAGGGCTTACTATCCTCCTGTGCTTCCGACAGTTCGTGAGGAACTCCTTACACAAATACTGCGCCCAATTGTATTGTACTCCCTTCATGCACTAGGAAACCAATGACACTACTAGTGCCGGAACTTCATCCGCACAACATTTCCTCATAATTTTCCTTGCTAAAATTTGAGCGGAAAATTGCACCACCTTGTCCTAAATGGAGCGGATAGAATATCCCCGCAACTTTTTTACTAAACCAAACTCCGCCTTCATCTTATCTTCCAACTCCTTTTCTCCACTTTTCCCTCCAAACTCCTTGGCAGGTTTCGCCACTTTATAAGGTGACTTTATGATTTGATGGATGAGCATATCCATGATCGGGATGGGTTCGCCGAGCCATAAGCACCCATCATGCACTAGTGCAAGTAGCTGGTGTACACAAACAATGTTGATAATGGACATGTGAAAATGTGGTACACAGAGCATGTGCAACAACCCAACTTGCTCAACACCTCTGACCCATTTCATGGGTTCTAGCCGTGTAACCCAATTTCTTCGTAATAGGTCTTCTTCATGTATTTGTGAGTATCCAAACGAGGGAATCTCTCATGGTCTGCTAGATCCCAATCTTCCATCTTCAGCACCAGAATGCGCGCTAAGACCGCGCCTTCAAATTCAACCTGTTCTGGTAACAGGGGTGTCGAGACCATAAACTTTCCTGAATCAGGGTCTTTCGTTACTTTTGTCTTTCATTTCCACAGAGGGATATACTCCGAGAGCCGTGTGATAGGCTCGCCCTCCTCAACATCCAATCCCTCCACTCCTTGGAATTTGTCTTCCTCTAGGTCCACAATTTTCTCCGACTACTTATCCTTCTTCTCCTTCTGCCAAACCTCTGGGTTCTTCCTTGGTGAATATCTCACCCGTACCTATTTCTTCTGCTTTTCTATTGTATCTCATTGCTTCGGCCTAGGCAACCTCAACATCGTAGGCATATCAGGTGCAACTTCCATAAATACAACCTCAAGGCCCTCTTCTTGAGAAATAGCGACTACAAAACTGACTAGCGCAGACATTTTGGTAAGGATGATCTTCTGGTTCCACTCAGGTAAGGTTGAAAATATTGGGCTTGAAGCTAAATCCTCCCAAAACTATCGAATCATAGACTTAAAACAACAAGGCTCACAAACAATTCTTAGAATGCAAAGTGTTCTTCGGCGGAACAACCTATCCAATTTATAGGAGATTTTGAATTCAAATCCAACCGTTCCCTCCAATTTCTAATCATAAATGCGTCTTTGGCGGCATATCTCCAAATATTTTTTCCATAAAGGGCGCCTACCTGCTCCTCTTAACATAAATTTTCCATCAAATCATTAATAGTAACTCCAATGGATAGTTTTATACCCATCTGCGTGGTACCATCCTCCATGTCACAACTCATCCAGTGCAACTTCACCTGTCCACTCCTCTCCGCTGTAGCGCAACCTCCCTACTATGTTTTTCTCTTCTTCGGGCAACGTAGTTTATAGTCCTGCAATCCCTTGTAGCTACCTGGATTACTAAGATTGTCCTGCTACCATGTAGTCATTGTAGAGGGGTAGGATCCATTGTTACAACTTCAACCTACTTCCATTCACTTTTCTAAGGAATGGTTCCACATTCAGCTTTGTGAGCTAAAATATGCCACCATCCGTGATCTCCTTAACAACATATGGTCCCAACCAGTGCATTTGAAATTTCCCTGGAAATTTTGTGAACTTGCTGTCATACAACACCACCAAATCATCTCACTTGAAAGTGTGTAGCTTAATATGCCTATCGTGCCATGCTTTCTCGCGTTCCTTTTGTACTTTTTGGTGAAATCCAGCAAGAAAGTGGTCCTATTCTAATTCCATTAGTTGCATGAGCCGTTCCTCCAAGGTCTCGTGATCCTCCAGCTCTGTCAAATATGCAATACATAAACTTGACATAATATACTCCATAGGCATCACTGCTTCAATCCCATATACCAACCTAAACATTGTTTGGCCTGTCAACTTCTTGTAGGTCGTCCTATATGCCCATAGTACTGCAAGTACGCGCATATCCCAGTCATTCCTTTGTGCGTTGCAAAACTTTGTCAACGCATTTTCGAAGATTTTGTTAAATGCTTCCACCGTTCCATTCACCTGTGGGTGATAAGGTGTGCTCTTCTGATGATACACCTGGAATTCCTCAAGCATCATGCTAATCGTTTCATTCAAGAAATGTGTATCCCTATCACTCATCAATATCTTAGGGCATCTAAATTGCATTAAGACATATTTAAACAAAAACTTCGCAGTGGTGGCAACTGTACAATCCTTCACTGGTTGCACTTCCACCCATCTGTTTAAATACTTTGTTGCAGTAATGATATACCACACACCCATCTTCTTACCTAGTGGTTGTATTGAACCTACGAAATCAATGGCCCATTTATCGAATACCTGCAGCGAAACCTGAGGATTTAAAGGAAATTAATCTCTTCGTGAAGGCTTTCCCATCCTTTGGCAAGCATCGCACACTATGTAGTATGCCTTAGAGTCCTTATGTAATTGATGAGTACCAGTATTGCAGCAAGGATGTTGCAACTCCTGGGCTACCAACTTTACTTATCCCGGGGTTCGTACAAAGTTGGAGGTGAAAATGCTATATGCACAAGTAAGAGTGATGGTCTTGCCTGTTGTCACTGTTCAGCTGGCGAGAGACCACTGGGGTTCCAAGCCAGACTTCTACAGAGTCAGAAGAATCTTGATTCTTTGATGGAAGAAAGGTAAATCTACTCTAAGAGAGTTACTCTACTGCATTAATGGAGAAGGTCAACATGTAATGCTAAATCACACCATTCCCTAATTAACCATTCAAGAAGTTATGCTAGGAAGAAATGCTAAATCAACATAAAACAAATGCTACTATCTAAGTTAAAGAGGTAAGAAGCATCAAACAATAATAATGTGCAAGTAAAGAGACTAAACTAATTTTTTTTTTGCTTTTTTGGTCTTTTTATGCAAAATCAAGTATGCAAACTAATTGTTCTTGTGGATGTGGCAGGTGGATTAAGGGTGTTTGAGGATGGCTAGAAGGTTTATTAAGTGGTTGGATGGTGTGGAGGGTCCCTAGGAGGATTTTGGTGACTTCATAGAGGTTTTCCATCAATTCAGCCTCAAAACGGGTCGTTTCAAGAAAACCTATAGGATGTACTAGAAACCTATAGGATGATCTTGTAGGAATTACAGGAAAGCTACAGGATACAACCGAGAGATAAATGTGAGGTGTTGGAGGTGACGGGAGGCTTAGGAAAGGTGTGTCATGGGTGGAATGGAGTGGTAGAAGGTCTAGGATCACTCAGGAGTCAATATCCAAGGTAATATATGGCTAGATTCACTTAATGTGCTTGGGAGAATTTCTATGAAAAATGATGGAAAACTAGTGAAAGCGATGGTGAAAACAAGGGATGGCTAAGGTGGATGAAGTGGAAGGTGGTTGATGGCTATGAAGTCTTAGTCTCCTCCTAAAGCACCTTCTCTGCATAAAACATGTGTGTCTTCCAAAACGCTATGCAACAAGATACATTTTCATAAACTAGAAAAGCATAATTAATGAATCAACTGCCTATACTATGCATGGAGAAAGTTGCTGAAAGGAATGAAAGCATGAGTGCAATCTACTGCAAAAATGGAGATGAAAAAGATGGCAATGAAATCTACCTTGCAAAATTAACCAAATAGTAAATTAAAGACAACAAACTCCAAAGATCATAAAATAACTAGAAATATTTGCTTTTGGGGCTGCTTAAGGGCCCCTTCCTCAAGTCATGGACCCGGAGGGAGGAAGTGAGGTTGAGACACCTGCTAACAAACTTGTGGTGATCCTTTTTCTCCTTGATAACCTTCTACTTGAAATAAGGCACAAATGGAAGCAAACTATTAAACAACCAATCTAATCTACACTACTAGTAATGGAAATGCATCTAAAAAGAAAATTAACAATGAAGCTAAGAGTCTACAATAAAAATACATGTACAATAAAGAGGAGCCTTGGATGCTAGGGTTGGGCCCTAACCCAAGAGCTTCAACCCTCTGAGTTATCTTAGTGCCGGCTCAAAACACAATTCAATTCTTATTACCAAAATAACAAATTACATCAACACAACTGTCACAAGTTTTGTAGCTCGAAAATAGATTAGAGTTTTACAATAAAAAATTTGAATCCTACTGAGGTCCTAAGCCTCTCTACTTCATCTGAAGTCCCCAATGACTTCCTTAAATTAGGGAGACTCAGATCCCAAACTCGAGATAAACTGGTGCTTTGTCTCTCACTTTCTCGGATGCCTTCTAGTCCTCATGATTTGGTTGTTTGCATTCTGAGCTGATGTGATGAATGGAGGAGTAGTAAATGAGGAGGATTTACCTCCTACAATCCCTCTCCCTTGTCCTATTCGAGTTTTGACCTTGGTCTTTTGCCAAAATTAATTGATTTTCTCCTTTAATCCTGCATTCAATGTATATTAGACCACAAAGCATAATATCCAACTCTAATTCACCTCATAAAAAAAATATAATCAAAAACATGTAATAAGTTATGAGAAAAGTTGGTTTCACTAAGCTAGGAGGTGAATTAAGGCCCATATAATTACCCAATGATGAGGCTCATCAATACCCCCCTACTAAAAGTGTTGCTCATCCTCTGAGCAACTTAATCAATATCCATATCCTTCATGGCTCTAGTGGCCTCTCTGACATCCCATGCCTCTACTATGGTCTCCTCTTCTTGTTCATAGAATCCTGCTTTCTTTTCTACCTCTTCCCACTGCCTCTTTTCTTCTTCTTCTTTTCTCCCTTCTAGCATCCCTAAGAGTAGTGGTGGACTGTGTTTTAGGCCTATCCAATTGACCTTCAACCTTTGCATAGATTTCTTATACATAGGTGTCATGTTGAGTGCCTCTCTCAACCTTTCAAGAGAGTGATATTCTCTTATCTTTAAATTGTATGGTAGTGTGTTCCATATCCTTAGGCAAGCATGTATACTATCATGTCCTAGCAACCTGAACATGTCCTCAAAATGTGAAATTGCTTGCTCTTGGGCAGCAAGATATCTAGGTTCCAGCTGAGGATCATTTGCAATCAAATTATGGGTACTGATGAGGGCCATGGGATTTGATTGTTCAACTTTGATTAGAAGAGGTTCAGTTTGCTCTCTTGCTAATATCCTTTTCATCTCTGCAACGCTTGACTCCTCATGGTTCATCCATGATGCCAAAGCCATTAATTTTAGATCTCCTAGCTTGGCATTAGGGTCCCATACATTCATGTTTGTGAGGTCCATGTTGTGCAAATAAAACTCAACCATTTTAGCTCTATCTTCTAGTGTACATTGATCACAAAGATCAATAAACTGCTTATAGTCCTGAAACGGCATGGTTCCTCTCTGTGCTAGGGTCTTAATATGAAACTGCAACCATTGTTCTTTAAGGTAGAGAAAATAGGATTTAGCTGGCATCCTACACTAGATTACTTCCAAAGAGATACTGGCCATACATGCCAATTGATTCTCTCTTTCCTGTAGCTATCCCCTGAACCATGCATTTTATGTCTCTAGTTGATTTCTCATTATAGCTTCTCTGTCCCTCAAGTCACTTAGCTCTCTGCCCATCTCCTTGAGTTTCTCTTCCATGTGACCAATGTCTTCCACTACCTTTGATTTGGTGATCTGCATTCATCGGTGAGTTCTGTCCCTCTCCTTCTCAAGCTTAAAGAATAGCGGGATGGCAAATTTTTGAGGTATGACCCTGCCTCCTTTAATAAACCGGTAATAGGAGTCCATTTTAGGTTGGGGGCTAGGTTCTTTTGTCTCTAGGTCCTCTTCTTTAGTTTCTTTCTACTCCCTTACCTTCCTTTCCAATTTTTGTGCCTCCTATAGATTCAACAAAGTAACTTGTAGGAGTGTTTTTGCTTCCTGTAGATTTTGCTGTGTATCCTGTAGGATTGCCTTTCCTTTGGAGGAAGTTGATCTAGTAGTAGGCCTCCTCACATAGGTGATAGGGGACTTAGGGGAAGGCATTTTGTCTTTTTTTTTGTAGGAGAGTCTTCAATCACAATAAGAATTTTGGTTGATGCTTGGGGCTTCCCCTGTCTTCTTCTTGTGCTTTTTCTTATCTTGAAATATAATGGGGTCTACCTCTGCCTTTTTCCTTTTTGCTTTGTTGGGTTGCTAAGAGCAGTGCGGCAACTGCTTCCTCTCTCCCAGTGGCTTCTTGAGACACCCTAGGTGACTCCTCCTTGTTTTCTGTCCCCTCTTTTCCATTTCCTTCTTCCTCTATGTCCTTCCTATCTTCTTCTTCTTGTAGATCTTCGTCGTCTCTATCAGTTTCCTCCTTAATTTCCTCATCTGTTTCTTCATCATCCTCCTTATCATCTCCATCTTCTTCTTCATCTTCATCATGTTCCTCTATGTCAGCTCTTTCTTCATCCATCTCATCCTTTTCTCCTTCTGTATCTTCCTCTTCCTGTTGTACTTCCTCTTCACTGACAGTAGGACTAACATCATAAGTGAGAGCTTTGATGCAATCCTCTGCTGGCATGTCTCTGAAAATTGACCATGTTATAGGAGTTTTGATGTTTTGGGGGGCATCTTCTACGAGGATCATAATCAACCCATGGTGAGCTAACTGTTGGGAATTTTCCTCATTTACTTTGATGCTTGAGTCTATGAGTGATTGAAGCAGGAAGTATGGTATGATGAGCCTTTGGCGAGGGGGTGTTTCTGCTCCAAATCTCAATTCTTCAAGGATCCTAAAATGATAGCCATAGACCACATTATACCTAACCTCACATGAGCTGTATTTGATTAGTTGGTAGCCTACTTCATTCCATTGATATGGCAGACTTTCCCTCCTTACTCCATTTTTGTCCTCAGTGGGTTCCTCACCTTCTAAAAGGAATTTTCTTTTGGCAACCTTGCTATCTCCTTTGTCTTCTTTCCTTGGTATTCCTAGGGGAAGTGTGGTGACTCTGTTGATGAGCTCAAGGGTGAGATCTATAGTGAGGCCCCTTATTACAAAAATGGCATGGATTCTAGTGAGTGGAGTGAGGCAGAGAGCAAATTCTTGAGCCACCTAATCATCATACCCTCTGAATTTTTTGAAAAACCCCATTCAATTATGTCTTGTGAAGATTTCAAGCACTTGGGGGTGTTGTTGGATTCTCACAGTGTTGGTGGTATCTCTCCTATTAAATCCTCTTGTCATCTTGCTAGTGAAGTTTGAGGAGAAAATGAGAGGGTTTAAACAATTTTTCAAATGTAGAACCAAAACAGAGATGATTGTGTATGTAATTCCCTTACACAATTGCTTAATTCACTCAAATTTAGAGGATTTCTGGTTCATTTACTTGCAAAGAGGGATGTAATGACAGAGCCTACCTCTTTAGATTATTTGCAGTGGCCAACTCCTGTGATATCCCTTTTGAACTCTTCTCTGCCAATCCTGTAGACAGTCTCTCTGTATCCTGTAGGAATTCCTATGCATGATCCTGTAGAAATTCCTATGTAGTGAAACGATGGAGTTTTTCTTTCGGTGGGTTGCCTAGGTATGAGAGCGAATTGAGTGAGGGAGTTTCGAGGAAGTGAAATGCATTAATGCATGGGAATGATGTTTTATTTCCTCTTATGGTGATTCGGGGTGAGGTGGTGTGTTGGTAGCAAAGGTACATTTCCATTTTTGGACCGTTGGTCCCCACTACCACCTCATCATTTCCCACTCCTTGTAATCAACTCCCACCTTATGGGTCCGTATTTTTAACCGCTTTTGTCCTACTCCTTCTCTGTCTTTGAGTTGACTATAGGCACGTGTGAGAGGACACCCGGTTGTGCATGTGTTGATTGAACAGAGGTGGCAAAGTTAACTGACCAACTTTTCACTTATAAACCAACTATCTCGTAACCCTTGCATTTTTTGACTACATGATGCATATGAGAGAGTGAGCAAGATAATTACCTGTGGTTTTGTTAAGTTATGGTATGTTCTATGCTTATAATAGTTTACTTATTTTCCTTATTATATCACATGTACATAAAGTAAAGTGCAGATAGAACATTAAACGATCGACAGAAAACAAGCCAAGACAAGAGACACAAGATGTGGCGGCTAGCCAGGGACAAACCCCACAATGTGTGGGGAAACCATTTAATCAAATCTTCTTTTATCTTCAATAATTCAGTAGAGAGAAATAGTACAATAAATCTGATTTATATCAACAGTAGCAAACCCTAGATCAGCAACATCAACATTAACGGCTTCATCATCAAACTAGGGCAGACGATATCTCACAAACCGACCATCGGATCGGCATGATTCCACCACCAAAAGTTGTGGCTTCCAGAGGAGGTTCAGATGAACCTAAAGTGCAGTTCAGATGAGGAGATATTCTAGTCCACGTAGGTCAATCTTTACTTCTGCAGTTGCAGCTAGTTTCGGCAGCTTCCAGCTTCAAACTAGGGCAGTTGATATCTTGCAAACCGTTTGTCGGATTGACTTGATTCCACCACCAAAAGTTGCAGCTTTTAGAGGAGGTTCAGATGAACCTATAATGTTGTTTAGATGAGGAGATCTTCTAGTCCACGCAGGTCAATCTTTACTTCTGCAGTTGCAGCTTCAGTTTCGGCAACTTTCGGCTTCAAACTAGGGCAGTCGATATCTTGCAAATCATCCATCGGATTGACTTGATTCCACCACCAAAAGTTGCGGCTTTCAGAGGAGGTTTAGATGAACCTACAATTTAGTTCAGATGAGGAGATATTCTATTCCATGTAGGTCAATCTTTACTTCTGCAGTTGCAGCTTTAGTTTCAGCAGTTTTCGGCTTCACATGTGTGAGAGAGAGATCCATTTCTGCGCAGTAGAGAAGAGACTCTTTTCTGCGCAATAGAGAGAGAGAGAGATGTGATGAGATGAGTGAGTCCAAATGAGGAAAAGTCCTCCTATATTTATACACAACGTTGGTGTTTGAATAGATGCGACTGTTGGGCTTCTGAGCCTACATGAGTTGTAGGTCGGGTTGATAATAATTCCATAATCAAAATAAATTCATACCTCCATGAATACTTATTAGAATCGGATGATATTTATATCAATC